>CAKNXH010001054.1:121823-177733 GCA_932178445.1 Andricus quercusramuli
TTCAATTCCATTCAATTCCATTCAATTCCATTCAATTCCATTCAATTTCATTCAATTCAACGCCATTCAATTCTATTCAATTCAATTCAATTCAATTCAGTTTAATGTTGAAACTATATTTTGTAACCTGAATTGAAATCATTAATCGATATCTTTCAACTGAAAATTAGATTATCTGACAAAAAGGCTTCTGTGATGAAGATTTATCTCTTATATACAATTGTAAGAAGTTCGCGTTCTTTTTGAGAAATTTCAAAATAATTGAGGAAGCGATCGCAATAATATAGAATTCTGAATAGAAATGATAGGATAGATTTGACAAAAAAGTTTGAATCGGCCAGATTCGGATTGAAATCATGACGCAAATATTTCGTCATATAAAATCACAACTTATGGATAATATTACTATAACGAGTACGAATCTCGCTACGAGTATGATACATGAATGTATTCAGCTATTCAGTATTCATACTCTTCAGAAGATACTTAGTATAAGAACTACTCCTGACCGGCTTTTGCTATTAACTCATAATGAATACTTGAGAGGATGCAAAAAAACTTCTTTTCAGGGGCCGTGCATAATTTATGTAATGTTTTTTTTCTGAAATTTTGAACCACATACTCCTATTTTTAACAAAAGAGAGGAATTTTCGAATAAAAGAGACGAATAGAAGTTAAGGTTTCAAAGAAGAAAGATTTTTCAGTCAATAAATAAAAAAAATCTTATTTGAAATATTGAAATTTCTAGCAAAAAAGACTAGGTTTCTACGAAAAATGTAAATTCTCAAACAAACAGTTGAATTTTTTACCCGAAAATATTAATTTCCAACCAAAAAGCTAACTGAAAACCTGATTGGTTGAAAATTTGCTTCTCATTTGAAGGTATTGATTTTTAACAAGAAAAAAAAATAAAAAGATGAATTTTTAACTACAGAGCTACAGAGTTGAATTTTCAATAAAAAATAAATATATTTCTAACTGAAAAATCATGAATCTTCAACCAAAAAATATTTTCCGTTTATGACCAATTCTCGATTCTCAACTTCTGCTCTCTGCATGCTTTAGGGGAGTTAATGGAAAAAATTTAAATTTCGCTAAATTAAAAAGGAATCCTCGAATTCTCTTGAAAAATGTGGAAGCTTGACCTGGACGAAAATCGATCAGTCGATTGGTGATCACAGCCTCTTATTTCCCATGCGTGAACTGCTCGAGTACCGCTCGACGGAGTGATTTTCAACTTGGGAGGCTTCCACATTTTGAATGATCATCTGAGAATCAACCAATATTTTATTATGTTCCTGGTCTCTTTTCAAATAAAATATTTCGGACTTCAATTTAGCAAAGCTTTAAATTTTTTCATTTACTTCCATAAAGCATGCAGAGAGTGGAAGTTGAAAATTATAAATTGGTCAAAACTGAAAATAGATCTTTAAAGAATTTCTTTAATGGACATAAATTACTTTATTCTACAGAAGTTTCGTCCAGATATTTTCCGAGAAAAGTTTCGGACACTCTTGTGATGATTCGACTAAAACTAACTTGAATTCATCTAAGAACTTTGGGGGGATTCTCGTGAAAACTTGAGAAAACCAATATTGTGAAAGGCTTGGAGGGCTTTACCCACATTGGTTCCTTGCTGCTCTGCGCTTGAAGCACATTCGAGACACGAAAGCCAGGTAAATTTTAACGATAAGCCCGGCAGCGAATTGAGCATTGCCGAAGAGAAACTGTCTGCTGCGTCGGTAAAGGATAAGTTGCATAGATTCTTTTTTTTTCTAAAGCAAACAAATAAAGGATACAATTTCGAAGCAGCTTTCATTTGAGTAGTTCAACCACAGAATTTAAAATAAAAATAAAAGAAAACAGGATCGGTTGATCAATCAATTGTAGACTTGAAAGGGTGTCATGAATAATGAAATACTTTTATCAGAAAAATTAATTAGTTTTATGGTTATTTCATTTTTAGTCGAATACGCGCAGCAAAGAAGAAAAACTTTGTTTCTGTCCATGAAATACCCGAAAAAGTAATCTTAAAGTTTAACATTAAATCCAGAAAACTTTTTAAAAATAATAAAGCATAATGAGGTATTATATGGGCCAGGGGGTAGTTTTTTTGTTGAAGAGGCTGTACTGGAAAAAATATGGTTAAGTGAGATCACACCCTTACTCCTTTTCTCGTAGCCCTTCCATTATGCCTGATCTACTCAACCCGCGAAGCAAAAAAGGGCATATTTTTCAAAGTGGCCCATATCGATTACCCATACCCCTTCTTCAGGAGCCCTCATTTTCATTATGTGAAAGTTGAAAATACAACTGTATCCCATTTTTTGTAACCTTTCTTTTCACTGTGAAGAAGGTTAAAATACAGCCATATCCTATTTCCATTAGTCTCTGGATAGAAAATGATAGGTAAAAATACATTTCAAGTACTATGGGAATCTTTAAGCTGTAAAAAATTTGTTCTGGTGTATTTCAAAATTCAAGATTCCTTCTCTCGCCGGATATAAATATTTTTAATTCATTCCTTATGGAGAACATTTCTATTATCTTATAGAAGGGGCTATTCCAAACCAATAATTGTAATGAAAGTATAAATTTTCGTATATGAAAATGTAAAGATATCCTCGGATTTATAGTTAATCATAAGTCCAATAATATCTTCACTTTTTTGTGTGTCTGATAACAGTCATGGACTAATCCTTAATAAATAATAAATACTTGTTGATTGTAAATGAATTGTGTAGTCTTAAATTTGCATTTTAATCAAATTCAAAACAAGGAAAATTTATTTTTGGAATTCAAAACAGCAGAATAAAATTTTTCGATTGAAAAAATGTAATAAAAATAAAATAAAATCAATCAGCTTTTTCGTCAGTCTTACCTCTGTAAAAATTATATCTACAGATGGAAGGGGCAGGATGATATTCACAATAACATATGTAACAATGTATAATTTCATATATTCATATCACATAAACATAATTAAATGGATAATACTAAAGGTAATAATTCTTATTTTCACGTTTATATAAATATATGTTTAGATTTTCATGTCTTTCTTAAGGGAACGAGATCAGTTCTACATTTCAATGAAAAGGAAATAAAAATACTACAGACTTTTATTTATTTGTGCTGTATTCACTTCAAATGTTTTATAAGTCGAAATTTTGAATTGCGTTCAAAATTAGAAACTACTTTCAAATAAGTCATGGAATAGAAATAAATTATAGAAAAGACTCGAAAGGGTTTCAGGAGTACATATCAATGTGAAGGAGAACTAAAAACCCAAGATTTGATTGATTCATTATTTTTGTATTTACTTTTATTTTTTTATAATCAACTTTACTTTTATTCATTTTTTAAAATAAAGCACACATATGAACAAAGAAATTTAGGGACTGAAGACCTTTATTTATTTATTTATTTATTTATTTTTCATTTATATTTTTATATAATTAATTTTGATTTCATAAAATTAAAAACTACTTTTTAATGAACAATGGAATAGAAATGAATCAAATGAAGGACTGAAAAGAGAAGAGGGATCAGTAGCACATGCCGATGAAAAGGAGAATTAAAGACCAAAGTCTTTTATTTATTTATTCATTTTCATTCAATTCTAATTATTTACTTTTTTTTTATTTTAATAAAAAAGGGTCTCAGCGATTACACTAGAGCGGTAGAGGCTATCGATGGTATAGGACAATTCCTGGCAGAGCGGCAGTTCGAAAAATGTGATATCTCAATTTGAATTGGGAAAAGGTTGTGTCTGAGGCTGGAGGAAAAAAAAGTAATCCTTAATTATTCATTCGGATATATTTAATAAAATGCGTAAGATTAGTGGATGAAAAAATAATGTTACTCTAAAAACATTGTAAAATTATTTATAAGACTAAACTTTACTAAGCGAAAGAAATAAGATCAGACGAAAATTTGTTGCAATTTATACAATAATATTTATTTGCTGGTTGCAAGTTTTTCTTAGCAAGTACTACAACTTTTATATCACAGCATTTTCAATTTAAAGAACTTTATATTTTTTCAGGGTTCTCAATATCAATACCCAAATCGTTCATTTCTTCGACAACACCTTCGTCGTCGTCAAATTCGATTTGAAATTCTTGATTTTTCCAGCTTTATTTTCTCAATATTCTTAACTAGCAGTGAAACTAATAAGAAATTGATTTATATTCCTAAATTACTAAAAAAAACAAGGGTGGAAGATTAGAGGCTATAGAGGTAGAGACATACATGTATCACAATTTAATTTAATTACAGTCGATTATTTTTTATTTATTTCAAATTTGAGGTGTAAAAAATACTTTCTTCCAGAAAATCCAATTGCGAAATGTTTCACCTTTAAATAAATTATTTTTGATAATCGTTACAAGTATTTTAATTTATTTTACATTTGGTTTGGCACATGAGCTCATCAGTTCACATGCGTAGCATCTCACCGGCTTAAAAATGGGTTTGTGTGTGAGCAAAACCCTCCCCATCGGCACATTTTTCTGCGAAACGCTTAGTCAAATTTTAACGCAGGCAAATACATTGCAGCTTGGGGAGCCTATGTTGAACAAGACAAAGAAAGAAAGAAGAGAAGCTAAAGCAAAAAGCAGGTGAAATCTTAAAGAAGTTCGGATCGGACCTAACAAGTATGAAACTTCGGTTTGGAGGAAACAGCATCCTAAATTATTAAAGTTGGTGAATATTCCTGTTCCTTATTGTATGACCTTTCAGTTCTTTAATCTTGCTCTAACCTCTGAACGGAGACGCTGGTTCAATTCTCCGGCTCACTAAAAATGCAAAGTGATTTTTCTTTCTCTTGTGTCCTCATTAAAGTTATCTTAAATTCCGTTTCATCCTAACAGAGGGAGAATACATTTATGATGCCGCTTGAAAAACTAGCGATTAAAGTATGAAACGGTGGAAAATAAAATATTTCTTCATAATTTGGGAACATGAATAATATTTAATCAAATGAATTAGTTAATTAATTCCTTGAGAGATATTTTATAAATTGCAAATGGAGTCTCGAAATTGCTGCGAAATTTGTAGAAATGGATTTGTATCCAGGTCTGATACGATTTTGTGGTAGATCAACTATTTAGATTAGTTTTTTTTTGCGTGGAATTATTGCGTAGGAAATAAAAAATAATTCACCTTGTTTATATGAGGAAAACTTTTTTGATATTCAAAATACAACAATACGAGATCTAAGGTATTTGTTCGCGTCTCTCTCACGCATCGATCGACCTATTGTTAAAATTTGTATGGCCAACCAGTACCGATTTATGAAGTTTCAAAAAAATGGTTCATTCTGTTTATATGAAAAAAACTTTTCCGATATTCAAAACACGACAATATTACATGTAGAGTATTTGTTCGCGTCCCTGGGACGCATCGATTGACCTATTGGTGAACCTTTTACGACCGACCATTGCCGATTTATGAAGCCTAAACAAAATTTGTGTATTCTCTCTATATTAGAAAAACTTTGTTCATATTAGGAGTACTACATTACTGTATTTGACATATTTGTTTGCATCTTCGAGACACGTTGAATGACCTATTGACGAACCTTTCCATAATCTCTTATGATCCATCAATACCGATGTATAAATTGAAAACATATGTTGTTTATCTTGTTGCTATAAGGAAAACTTTCTTAATATTGTGAAAACAACTATAATGTACATATATAATATATTTCTTTGCGTCTTCGAGACGCATCCATTGCCAAAATTAAGAACTTTCCATGATCTACCATAACCTACCAATATCGTTTTTAAATTTCCCAACAAAATTAGTTTCCTTGTTTATAAGAAGATTTTCTTATATTGGGAATATAACAGTACTGCATTTGACGCAATGTTGCTCGCTTCTTCGAGTCTTTATTATTCAATAGCTACTCAGAAAGTTTTGAGAAAAGTTACATTGTTTATATGAGGTTTTAATTTGAAGTATAAAACTACTGTAGGTCAAAGAGTTGTTAATTGTATCAGAAAACATCAATTGACATTTTGTTGGGCCCTCTGATTTTCTGAAAATAAAATATTCGGAAAGACAGAAACATAAACTTGAAAAATATTGATAGTATCAATTTTTTTCTTTTGTCAGGAAAACCTTCCTCTATGAGGAAGCAAATTCATTTGATTTATTTTATTCTGATTGATCGTTACCATCTCCAATGATAATACAGATTCCTAGTGAAATTTCCTTGTATTAGAACATAAAATCCTTCAAAAGAAAGTGTATTTAGAAAAAGGATTCTTCTTCCAATCTCTCCAGTAGCTTATTGATAGAGCACCTGACCGGCAATCAGTTGACCGGGTATTCGAATCCCAGCGGAGCAAAATGAGGAGATCTTTCTTCTGAATTAATTCAATTTAAAAAACTCATGAGGAACCAAAATGCTCATAAAATAAGCACAAATAAATACGTCCATATACTTTGCAGCCTTATTGTATATTATTATTAATAAATTAGAAAGTTTGAACGTTTTGATGGTGCCTCTTCGAAAGTTCCCACAGTGACTGCCAGTTGATCAATGATCCGATTATCAAGACCAACTGCCTGTCATGAATTTTCATGAGTAGCAACTGTCGAGTGTCAATTGTTATCAATATTCGTTTGTTATTAGTTGAAAAGCAATTTTAAAAATATCGTTAGGAAGTAATTTTTTGTTGTTAAAAATTCAACTTTCTGTTGATATTTCCTCTTTTTGGGTGTCAAAAATTCAATCACTATGTATAGAAAATTCGCTTTTTTGGTTTCAATATTCCAGAATTTGGTGAAAAGTGATCTTTCAAGTTACAAATTCTTATTTGCGTGTAGAATATTCAACTATTTTGTAGAAATTCAACCTTTATGGTTAAAAATTATAGTATTTTTGTTTGGAAGCTTTTTGGTTGTTAAAAAGCACCTTTTTTGTTGAAAATTTTTATTTTAGTGCCGAAAATCGAACTGTTTTTGAAAAACTTATCCTTTTTGGTTGAATTTAATTGTTTCGAATTAAGATTAGAATTTTTTTGGTTGGATTATCATCTATCTACTCAATTAAAATTTCGTATTTTTGTGTTTTGAAGAAAATTTATCTTTTCAGATTTTCGTTTGAAACTGTAACGATTTCGTTGACATTTTATTTTCATTCTTAACTGAGAAATCTTTCCTGCTTGACGATTCAACTCTTTTATTGAAAAATCGTATTTTTTGATGGAAAAATCATCTTTTTCTTTGAAATTAAATCTTTGGTAGAAAATCAATTTTCATCGTTAAATCTTAATCTTTGGTAGGGAATTTATCTTTTTCGTTGAAATTTAATCTTTTTGGTTGGAAATCAAACTAATTTTGGTCGAAAGTTCATTCTTTTCAATTATTTTGTTAAAAATTCAACAATTTGGTAGGAAATTCATTCTTTTTGGTTGAAAATTCTACTGTTTTGTCGAAAAATTGTTGATTTGTTCTTGGAAATGTACTTTCCAACCTGAAATCCAATTATCCCTAGTTTGATTATAAAATTATCTTTTTCAGTGGAAAAATCAACCATTTATTTGGAAAGTCACGTATTATTTTTCAAATTTGTCTTCTAGTTTGAAGTTAAACTTTTTGGTTAAAAGTTCGTTCTTTTGGTTGGAAATTTCACTATTTTGTTAGAAATTAATTGTTTGTAATGTGGCTATTCCTTCTTTACTGAGAAATAAAATATTCCATGTTTGGTTGAAAATTGATCCTTTTCTAGTTGAACATGCAACTATTTGGTTGAAAATTGATGTATTTTGTTGACAATTCAAATACTCTCTTAACAGTTGAAAATCCCAGTATTTTGAATTAAAAGCTCATTCTTCTTAGTTGAAAAGCTTACCATTATATTTTTGGTTGATAATTCATCATTTTTGTCGAAAATGTAATAATTTAATTACTATTTTTAATATTTTGTTGAAGATTCAACAATATTGGTAGGAAATTAAACTACTTGTTTTAAGATCAACTGTTTATTCGATATTTCATATTTTTGGATTGAAAATTTAATTGACTGAAGAATCTTGATTATAAATTCAACTTTTCCGGTGAAAATCTGTCCTTGGTTTGAAAATTGATCTATTTAGTTTTTGGTTAAAAATGCGACTATTTGGTTGAAAATGGATCTCTTCAAATAGAAAATTCCTGTATTTTGAAAATTCAAATTTTTAAAACACTTTCAGTCGGTCCAGAAAACTTTTGATCTACAAGACGTGGACGTTGGAATCGGAACTTGATGAATTTGAAGAAATTCTTTCAGAAATGAAAAAAGATTCTCAGAGCCATGGTTCACATTTATGTTTACTGCCTCATACGAAAATTAGAATTTTTCTCCCACCCCGATATTCAAAATTTTCCAAGAAAATTCTTCGATTTAGAGATATTATGTAGATGCCATTAATTGGAAATAAGTCCAAATTATTATGATTCTATTTTAATCTTTCGAAATTTTTATATGTTTTTACAGAACTATGAAGTACTACAGAACTACGAAGAAGATAATATGGAAATGAATAAAAAAGGCGAAGAAAGAGCGATTCGCGGTGTGTAGGTGGATATACATAAAGTTGGTACCTTCACTTTTCTTTTATGAGTAAAGTTTTATGATGGATGTATCTATTCGAGAGTCGAACAAAAAATGCAAGATTCTCCTAACTTTAACCGTGCTTCGCACCTTCACAAATACGATTCAGGACCCTCGAGATTTCAACACAAAAAGTTGAGATTCAAATGACATTAAAAAGAAGTCATGAATAATACGGACACCAATAAAATCTGATTCGCAACCTGCTAAGACTCTAGAAGACAGATTTTTTTATAGATTTGAATTCAATTCTTATTAAACAAATTGGAACACCGCATTTTGCATTTGAACTTAAGTGGAAATCGATTCCTTAATGGGTGATATCAGGTAGCATAAACACAGTATACCACGGGATATCAAAGCGTTGAATATTACTTTCAGTATCAACTCAACATCAAAATTATCCACTTTTGCGTGTGCAAAATTAATTTTCACACTACTCAATTTAGATGAAAATGAAATAATTATTAACAAATAGTAAAATTTTCGGTGCAAAAAGTTAAATTTATTCGAGCAAAAAACGAATTTTTAACCAAGAAGATGTATTTTGATCTAAAATGGTGAATCTTCGAACAGAAAAATGAATTTTTGAAAACTCAGTCTACTTCCAAGCAAATAGTGAAATTTTCAATGACAAAAAATAAATTCTAATAGAAAAATGTACTACTTGATATCCCTACCAAAAAATATTTTAAGTTGAAATCAGAAATAGTTGAATTCAACGAGAAGAAACGAATTTTCCACTATGAAAGATACATTCTTTATTACATAGTGGAATTTTCAACTGATAATGATGAATTTTCAACCAAAACAAGACTACTAAAATTTTCAATTAATAAAATGAATGTTCACCAAGAAAAAAGAATGATAAAAATAGTAACATTTTCAACCCAGTAATTGCATTTTGAACAAAAACGAAAATTCTAAAAGAAAAATGTAATTGTTGGTTATATTGTACTGTATATTTATTCTCTCCCTTTTACGGGTTTGAGGGCCTCCGCTCCCTGTACATATATTTACATTTCATCCTCAGGCTAAGTTAACCGCTGCTTATACTCTAATGCTTCACCTTACATAACAACAATAATATTAATACTATACTACTCAAACTTCTAAAAATGAGCGATCTTCCAGGGCTTCCGTTTTCTCTTACCATCAAATGCATTTTCACAGATTTAAAATTTTTTTATTTTTACTAGTTACTTTCCTTTAAACAGGATTACCCGTTTGGCTCTGCCCTGTTCCCTTGCTTTCTCTTCTTTCTTCCAGTTTTTCATCCACGTCACTCCCTGTCCATTACCATCCAAAATCCATCTTACACACTCATCCACACTCAACTGTCCATCTTTCTCTCCTGTAAACCTCTCTAGCACATGTGCCCATGACTCCACTTCATATCCGCACACTTTTCGCAGATTGTCCTGTTTATCCATCCAATATCTACAAGCTCTCACTCCTTCCCCCATTCTAAACCGTATCACCCTATTCCATTTATCTTCCTTTTTCATATTTCACAAATTATTTTACACAATACCGCCGAAACCCACGCATCAAACAACCAGACACTCATTCTCCAATCGTCATTGAACCTTCTCTTTCCTATACCCCATACTCCACACTTTCCACTGTTTGTCCGTTCATCTTCCAAACGTAAACTATTTGGGTCTTTCTACTTCTGAAGCAAATCACCTTGGTCTTCCCTACGTTCACCGTCAGTTATTTTGATCCCACATACTTTTCGAAAATTCTTATCATTAGGTTCATTCCCTTATCTTCCCTTTCTCCTTTAGCTTCTCCTCTAAGTCTGCCAGCAGCATATTAAATAGAAGCGGACTCAACGGGCACCCTTGCCTTAGACCTCTTTCTGCCTTGCAAACCACCCCTTTTTTCCCCTATCTTCACCCTAATCCTGGTTTCAGTGAAAATTTCCTTTATTCTCTCCACTAACCCTTCCTCTATTCTCCTCTCTTTCTTTGCCTGCCATAGCACTTTTCTATTCACTGAGTCAAAAGCTGCTTTAAAATCTACGAACAAGGCTACTAATTTCCCTTTTTTTCTCCCTAAGTTTCTGTTAACCAATTAGTTGAGTACGTAATGTTATCTATTGTCCCTATCTCTTTTCTAAATCCCGTCTGATTGTGTGGGCTACTTTGTTCCTCTTCTATCTGACTCTCCAACTATTTTCTTAGAATTTCCGCGTATATTTTATAACCCACTGGCATGAGAATGATCCCTCTGTACTCTTCTACCTTATTACCCTTCCCTCACTTGACAAGCGGTACCACCAGCCCTGTCATCCACTTCTCCGGCTACCCTTCTTCTTTCCAGACCTTGTTGCAGATCTTACACATCCCTTCCCTAATCCCTTCTTCCCCATACCTTATCACTTCATTCTCCATACCATCCTCTCCTGTAGCCTTGTTTCTTTTTAGTCTATCTATCGCCTCATTCACTTCTTCTCTTGTTATTTCATTCCCTTCCTCCATTTCTCCCTGGACTGTCTTTCTATTTTTCCCTTTGATCCTATTTTGTTCTCCCCCTAGCAGACCCTTTAAATAAACCGTCCATTCATCCATTTCTATTTCTTCATTCACGCCCTTCCTTCCTCCTCTTTCCCTGTTTATCACATCCCATACCCTACCTTCTTTGATTTCTTTTTCTATTTCTTCCTTGTATTTCTCCTCTCCCCTTTGCTTTTTTCTTTCCAGCATCCTCTCATCTACTCTTTTTCTCTGTTGTACTCTGCCTTCTCTATTTCTCCTTTCCTCCATTTTCTTCCAGACTCATTCATTCTCTCCTTACTCTCCTTGCATTCCTCGTCCCACCAGCCCCTCCTTCCCTCTTCTCTTCCTTCTTTTGTACCTATCTCATCCCTTACCTTCTCAATCGATCCTTTCAACCTTTGAATTAGCGAGTCTACTCCCTCCTCCTTTTCATATCTAACATTCTCCTTTCCCATTTTTTGTTTAAGCACTTTTAATTTATCTACCTCCCCCCCAGACTCCGATTTTCGTGCCCCCCCCCTTTTTCCTTTCTCCCTCTGCCGCGCTTATGGACGCCACCTTTCATTGTAGCTATTACTGGGAAGTGCTCTGACCCTATCTCTTTCCCCACATTCATGCTGCTTATCATATTCCTCATTCTTTCTTCCGCCAGGATGTAGTCTATTACTGTTTTTCCTTACCTATGAATGTAATCTCTCCTTTCTCATCTCCTTTCATGTTGCCATTACGTATAAACCATCCGGTTTCTCCTATTACGTCTAGTAACCTCCTCTCCTTTCGGTCTATCTCCTCATGCTTGGAGCTCCTTATATAGGCCTCCTTTTTTACATCTTTACATCCCAAGTACCTCCCCCTTGCTCGCCAGTCCTGGCATTCAAGTCACCTCCTATCAAAACCAATTCTTCCTTTTTTCCTTCCATCCACCTTCTTTTTACTCTCCAACCGCAGCCGTCCCGACCCTGGTCGGTGTGTCGAACGTCTCCCCATCGTTACTGTCAATTTCTCCCTTCTCCCCACTAACCGCGCTCTCAACGTCGTCAGCTCTTGTTTCATCCATTTCCTGCCCTCTGTCGCCCGTTTGTGGACTTCGTATGGTCGGCTTTTCTACCTTACCAAGTAGTCCATGACGTTTCCCGCTCTTTGCTCACCTACCTCTCGCCCCCCTTGTCAGACAACTATTTTTATACTCCTGACTTAAAAAATTCGCACTCTCCAATTTCCCTTTTTCACAACTTACTTTCACCCTTTACACCCTTGCCTTCACTCCTCCTTCTTTCTTCACATCTGATCTCCGCACTCACTGCCCTTTCTGCATCCACACACGCTGATACCCTTCACCGAAGCCAAAAAACCCAACACTTGACACAAAAGAGTTCTTTCACGATCGGTACATAAAACGGAAACCATGTAATAGTTGGTATTTCAACCAAACAACATTTTAATTTTCAAACAAAAACATTAATTCAATCATAAAATGTTTCAATTTAGAATGAAAAACAGTTGAATTTAACAAAAAAATTGAATATTCAACCGAACAGTTTAATTTTTCATCAATAAAGATACATTTTCAACCAAAAATATATTAGTTTGATTTTTCGTCTAAAATTGATATTTAATAACTGCGTCGTTGAATTTTAAGGCAAATAGTTAGATTTTCACGTAAAAATTTAATATTCAACAATAAAAAAACTGAATTTTAGGCGAAATAGTTAAATTTTTAATGAAACAATTCAGTTCTTCACCAAAAAAGATGATATTTAAACCTTAAATGGTAACGTCATTTTCGACCCCTTTAAACGGTATCGTCGGGTCACTCGTGTCTGGCGCTTTAAAAAGTGCTCTAAAGTGCTCTAAAAAATTCCACAAAATTCATGAAATTCCATCAACTGTCCTAGTATAAGGATGAATCCCTATATTGCTGATTTTATCATTTTTTTAAACAATATAATCAAATAAACTCCACGCTTCTCTCTAAGCTAGCAAGGAGAGAAGATTTGGTCAAGGCATGAGTGACCCGACGTTACCATTTAAGGGTTAAAGAATTTTCAACTCAAAATAAATAGCTTTTCACCAAACATAATTACACTTTTAATCAAAGAGATGAATTCTGAACTAAAATCATGAACCTGCAACTGGAAGAGATGAAAATTAAGGGAACAAAACGTGATAGATCTTTTTGAGGATTAAGATAATCATTGTATGTGTGTGTTTGGAATATCATCAAATCGATTTTGAAAACTCATTTGGGCGAGATGAAAAATCTATTAGTTTTCAACATCTGGCCATAAGATAAAAAGTTTTTTTTAAGCTGTTAATTTCCGATCACAGATTCTCAACATAAATAGGTCAAACTTGATGAACATGTACATACTTTGTAAAATTCATAAATATTCCTTAATATTTCTCTTTTAATATATGAATTTACAGATCTTTAAAAGTGAAAATGTCGTAATCACATATAAAATTATTTCAATATTTCATATTTAAAAAATAAATTGCAAATTTATATTATAAGAACATAAATAATTAGTAAAATATGGATTTACTGGATCAAATGCAAATGCGTCCATTTCCATTTTGTTAATAACTTTAACACATTATCAAATTCTCAAGTTTTTCTTTGAATTTTCTTTCTCTAACAGCTCAACTGATTATACTCATACTACTAGCCTATTAAAAATTTTATTTGGTTAAACAGATTTCAAGCTGAAATATATCATTATATGTTAAGAAATTAACTCAAGTGGATTTATCACGTTTTCTTCGCTCACTCCTTAGTTAAATTTTCAATTGAAGAAATTAGTTTTCAACAAAAAAAAAACAAAAAAAAAACGAAAAATTCAACTATGGTAATTAATTTTTCTTTTAGTTTTCAAATTAACTTTGAATTCATATAGATTTTTCAAATTTCTTGAAATCTTCGGAAATTTAATGAAATTCTTGTGAAATTCCTTGAAATGCCTTAAAATCCCTTAAAATCGTTGGAATCGCTAAGAATCCTTTGAAATCTTCTTTCAATTCATTATTTCTTCAATTTCATTGAAAATCCATTAATATTTTTAGGAATCCCACAAAATTCTTTTAAAACGTTTGGCATATTTGAAAAACTTAAAAATCCTCCGAAATCGCTTGGAATGTTTTGAAACTTCTTGAAAGCCGTGAAAATATTTTTAATCACTTAAGAACCGATGAAATCTTCCAAAATTAGTTATAATATTTATAAATCTTTTTGAAATCAAGTAGGATATGAAATTCAAATCCTTTAATACAATTTTATCCTTCATTCAAATTAATCTTTCAATTATGTGAAATTCTCTAAATTGACTTAAAATGCTTTCAAATGTTTGAAATCAGTAGGAATCCCCTCAGTTATAATTTTATTCAATTCATTTTTCACAGTTCGCCAGAAATATTATGATATCTTTGGAAATACTAAAAAATTATTTTAAATCCCTTGAAACGTTTGAAATCTCTTGACATCCTTTGGAATTTCTGCAAATCCCAGGAAACGATTGAAAAGCTGGAAATCTTATAAATTCCCCGAACTGTTTCGAAATTCCTTGAAGTCCGTAAAAAAGTTTTAAATCTCTTGAAAACCTACAGAATCGTTCAAAATTAATTGAAATATTTGGGAAACCCTAAACATTCTTTTAAAAGCCTCAAAATCCATAGAAGTCCCTCAAAATTTATTGAAATATTTTCAGATCCCTTAAAACTTACTGGCATGTTTGGGAATCTTTAAAATTCCGTGAAATTTTTATGAACTCTGCCGAAATCGCTTGAAATACATGCAAATTCTACGGAATTCGAATTACACTTATTAACTAAAGTTCTATGAAAAAACTGTTTACATCCCTATAAATCTTTGAAATCATTTTATCTTGTAAAATTCCTTAAAACATCTTAACATCACTAGAAGTCTATAAAATCGCTAAAAATCTCTTCAAATTTAAATGATTTTGATTTATTGTCCAGAGTTCCCTAGAAATATCTTGAAATATTTGAAAATCCTTTAAAATTTCTGGAGATCCCCAGGAATTTTTAAAGTCTCTCAAAATCCCCGGATATGTTTTAAATCTTTAAAATGGAGTGGAATTTTCATGAAATTTGATGAAATCAGTTAAAATTCATGGAAATTTTCTGACTCCTTGAAATTCCTTGAAATCTGTCGAAATTGTACGTTAAATAAATTAATCGTTCATTTGTAGTTCCTCTATTTTTTACATCATTTCTTTCAATATTTTAACATTTTTTATTTCTATACTGATTTTCTTACAATGATCTTCTATAATAATTTTTCTAGAATCGCGAAAAAGTCATAAGAAATTCATTATAGGAAAATCATTATAGACCTATACTGAATTTCCTATAATATTTTTCATTAGGGGGGATTACAAGCTATTTTAAAGGATTATATGAGATTGCAAAGAATTGCTCTAGATTGCAAAAGATTTTCAAAAGAGTGCACCCAGATCGCAGGAGTGATTAACCCCTCGAAAATACCTTTGTAATAGTGTTTTTACAACGTTGATATTTGTACCTTACAATTGCTGAATGGCGTTGAATAAAAATAAATGAGAGAGTTTTATTCCTGAGTGTTGCAACAAGCCCTCTTGTTCCGATATAACGATCACCCAGAGGCCAGTAAGTCCACTCTATTGGTCAACTCTCCATCCCAAGAACCCTCCCCTATGCAAGTATTGAGAAATGCCCATCTTTAGTATTTTCTTCAAGGACAGTTCATCCTATAAAATTGAGTCACCAGGATTTGTTCGATAAATCGAAATAAGGTATCCCTGCAGTAGCAAAAGAAGAAATGAATTCTTCCAATCCCAACAGGCAACCTTCTTTTTCCTATTCCCCTATCTGACAGCCGCTATTTAGTCTGAAGGATCAACCTACAGCTGTATCCCTATATAGGCACTACAGTGCACCCCTAGCGTAGCTCTTCTTCATATTTCCAAAAAAAATTCAATATTCTTGTTCTTACCCCCTATTCGTTTTGTTCGGCAGGTGCGGATCCAGATAAGTGACTTGGGGGTATTTACCCCCAAGGGTGTCCGTAAATTTCATACACATAGAGAGCTACGACTAATTAAATTTACCAATTGATGTATATATCATTTTACACACTATATATTAGTTCATATTAGTAATCATGATTCGCGCGATAAGTTTCCTATGATCAGTGAAATTCTCAATATAAGCGTTTCAGGGTGGCCTCTAAAGACAAAATGTTTTCTCAGTTTGAAATTGAAATTAAAATTACATAATTATCAATTCATCAAAAAATTTTAACAGAAATTTTTCCAACTTAAGGTTCTTTTCCCTTCTATGAAAGAAAGCTTAGGTTCTTACTTCTAAATGTATCCAAGTTTAAAAACTAGACATAGTACTATTTATTCGTAAAAATTAGATTTCAGATGCGGAATAGGATTCACCAGCCGACCTGATAAAAGTCTTGCACGCCGGCCCTGAAGCCATTCTACCCAATTTTTCTCAAAGAGTTCAAAAGATTTAAAAAACTTCCAGGGGTTGAAAAGGATTTCAACAGATTTCAAGAGATTTGAAGAATTGCAAAGGATCTTTACAGCTTTCAATGGAATTCATAGAATTTCCAAGGATTTTGATTATCCTAGGGAATGTTTAATGCTTTTGAACGTTTCAAAGAATTCAAAACATTTTCAGAGTTTACAGCAGTCCGAGAGGTTGCACAAAAATTAATTAGAAGATTCCCATAGCCTTTTTCAGTTTGAAGCAACATTTTCAACGACTTTTAGGAGATGATTTGAAGAGATTTCCAATGGATTTCAATAGATATAAAGAATTCTAAACATGTTATAATATTTCTATAAATCGCAGAGTGTTTCAGAAGATTTAAAAGGAATTCATAAGCCTTATACCATTTTAGGATATTAAAAAAACATTTTATTGGATTTCAGAGGATTTCCAAGATTTACAAATTTCTCAAATGATTTTTAAGGGATTTTTCAGGATCTTCAAAGATTTCAATAATTGTCAGGCATCATAAAGGCTCTAAATAACGTATTTTCATAAATTTGTCAGGCTTACATAGGATTTCATAAGACTTCAAATATTTTAAGAGATTTCGTGGAATATCATCAGATTTCATGTACTTTCAAGGGGATTTCAAAAAAAGTTAAATTTTAATGGATGTCAAAGAATGTATTGTGGAACACGCATTGTGGAATTTCAAAGGATTCAAATATTTCAAAAGACTTAACAATATTTTCAGTAGATTTAAAGAATTTAAAGGAATGTTAAGGAATTTTTAGGGGGCTTTGAAAAAATTTGTAGAAAATTCAGAGGGCCTGAAAAAAATTCCAGGTATTTTAAAATATTTTGAAGAATTTTAAATATTTTAGGGTATTTCCAAGGATACCAAGAAATTTTCACGAGATTTTGAAAATTTCAATGAATTTCCATAGCTTTTAATGGCTTTAAATAATTCAAACAAATTTTAGGTGGATTTAAGGAATTTTGGAAGATGTAGCAAAACTGTATAGAACCTTTGATGTTTTAGGATATTTTCTGAGGATTTTAATGATTTTTAGGGATTTTGAAAGGACTTCAAGTATTTCAATAATTTCCAGATTTTCAGTACATATCATCAGATTTAATGGAATTTCACGGGGTTTTTAAAAGATTTGATTGGAATTTCAACGGATTTTAGAGATTTGAACTGATTCAATAGTATTTCAAGGGGTATCAATAAGAATGCCATAAAATTTAAGGAATTTTAATAAGAATTCCAAGATATAAAGAGTTTTAATTTATTGTTCATTCTAAGGAACAAATTTTTGAAATTTATATTAGAAGAGTTATAACTCGTTGAATGAATGAAACGTTGAGGATGATAGTATCTGCACAAAAACTAGTAAATGCTGGTTTTGAAATAGAGAAAATTAGAAACCTCCAAAACCGATTAAGATCAAATATAATGCCCCTAAAACTTGATAATCCTAAAAGATCATTAATAACTGTAAATTTTTGATTAATTCCATCTGGTTAAAAAGCTAACGCTAAAATAACAGTTACATTCAACAATGGAATAGCTAAGTTTTCAGTTGAAAAAACTGATTTTTAACCAAACTAAAGTGGATCTTCAACAAAATAGTTTAATCTTCAACCAATAAAATGAATGTTTAACAAATCAGTTCAACTTCTGATCAAGTAGCTGTATTTCCAACCAAAGAAGATTTATTCTGATTTAAAAATGTAGTAGTCGAATTTTCAACTAAAAGCGATCAATTCTCCACCAAAAATGGAATAGCTAAATTTTCAATTAAAAAAATTAATTCCCAAAGTTTTTATGTCAATAAAATAAATTTCTCACAGAGAACTTTAACTTTCAAACAAATAGTTGAATTCTCAATCAAAAATATAGTTTTTGAATTTTCAATTAAAAAATATCAAATTCCAACCACAAATGGAGGAGCTAATTTTTCAGCTAAAAATTAATTTTTTAACAAAAAAAAAGCAATTTCAATAAGATGGTTCAATCTTCAACAAAAAACGTCTAACCATGTGGCTTAACTTCCAACCAGCTTATTGAATTTTCAATCAAGAAATAATTAGTTCTAATCCAAAAATTTAGTAGTTGATCTTCAAACTAGAAGCGATTAATTCCCAACCAAAAAATTAGGAGGGCTAAGATTTGAGTTACAAAAATAATTTTTACACCAGAAAAACGAATTCTTAACAATAACATCTCAATCTTATACTACTAAAATGAATGTTGAACAAATTAGTTCAAATCTCAACCAAGTAGTTGAATTTTCAACTAAAACATGTGAATTCCTAATGAAAACTTTTATATTTCAAGTTTCAACTAAAAGTGATCAATTTTTTACCAAAAATGGAATAGTTATATTTCCAGTTGGAAAATTAATTTTCAACCAAAAGTGAAACGAATTTAAAAAAAAAACTGCTAAATCGTGTACCAATAAAATGAATTCTTGATAAAGTAGTTCAACTTTGAACCGAATAGGTGAATTCCTAATCAAAAATGTAGTAGTTGAATTTTTAACTGGAGACGATCAAAAATTTAAAAAAAAATTGAATAGCAACATTTTCATTACAAACAATCAATTGAAAAATGCATTTTCAACAAGATTGTTCAGTCTATAAATCGGTGAATGAGAAACTGTAAAATGGCCAGAACTGAGATAAATTTCATCTTTACCCAACTTGACAATCACTTTTTATACAGCTTCGAATATGATCCTACTCTTAAGTAGCTCATAACTGATGTCTTTACCCTATTTCATCACCATTTACTGCTAGAATTACTAAATCCTGAAATTATCTCTTATCAGGAAAGTTTGATAGAATCAAGAGAACATAAAGCTCGTTTATCTCGAAAACGTAAAATGTTGAGATAAGCCTTTATGTCTTCACCACAATTACACTTTAGAGGTTTGTTCTTGTGTCTAAATCAACCCTCATTCGAAACTAATTCACTAAGATAGGGAAGGAACTTTATGAAATGTATATATGTACCCTCAAGTGTTGTAAGTTCGATTTAACGCGTAATTGCTTTATTAGAATCTCATTTGCGGGTCCACAAATGGGAGGTTTGCTGAATCACGTCTGAATTAAGTTCGTTGAATCGGCGTTAGAACACCGAGAGTCGTTAATAACAGTGGAAACGACACCCCTGAGGGGTGCCATCTCGACCTCTTAATATGTGATAGTTTCACGTTAATAACACTAAAATTCGATCCTATTAAAATAGTCCTCTGATTCAGAAGATAATTTTGTCACTATATTAAAATTCAGTTTAAGGTCGTAATATACGAACACTCACCCTAAAAAATCATTTAAGTTATTGCAGTTGCCCCGAATGCTCTCAAAACAGGAAAAATAGGGTGATTTTTCAGGAAAGTAGGAGAATAAATGGGGAGTTTATCTTTTTGCATCAAATAATTTATAATTCCACGTTGAATTCGACATGAAACGCTTCAAGTGCTTAAGATTTAAATTCGAAATATATTTCAATCTCAAAAAATATATTATTTTTAACTAATCAGTTGCATTATCAACGAAACAGTTGGAAATTGAAGTGAATAAACCACTTTTCAACAAAAAACAGTTAAACTTTTGACCAAATAGTTACATTTTCAAGGCAAAAAGACAAAAAATGTCAACGTCCAGAGATGGATTTTCAGCCAAGAAGTATAATTTCCTACCAATAGATGAATATTTAACAACATACATGAATTCTGAACCAAGTAGTAGGATTTTTAATTAAATAATTAATTTTGAACAAGCTGAATTCAATGAAAAAAATTTAACAACAATAAAATAATTTTTAAAGAAAGAGGTGAATCTTTAGGAGAAATTAATTTTTAACAAAGCAGTTCAACAAAGACCAAGAAGATTAATGCTATACGACAAATATGGAATTTCACCAAAAAATCTTAATTTTCACCCATATTGTTACATTTTAAAGACAAAAAGACGAATTAGAGACACAAAAGTTTAATTTTCATCTCGAAAATATGAATTTTCGACGAAAAATGTCATTTTTAGCTAATGAACATTACTTTGCTACAATAAAAGATGAATTCTCAATTCAAAATGATAAATTTGAAATAAAATAGCCAAATTTTTGAAAGAATAATTTAACTTTTAATGAAACAGTCAAATTCTTACTCAGATAGCTGAATTTTCAACCTTCAAATATGCACTTTTAGGAAAGAATAGGAAAAAACGAATTTTCGACCAAAAAGGTTGCTACAACAAAATAGTTGAATTTTATGCAAAATAATTAAACTTTAAACAAAATAGTTGAATTTTTAACAATATTGCCAAACTTCTAACCTCCAAAGATGCATTTTTGACCAGGAAGCATCATTTTCTACTGAAACATAAATTTTTAGCAAAATACATGAATTATCAACCAAATGAATGAATTTTCAACTAAAAAGATTAATTTTCTACTTGAAAAGACAAATTTTGAAGGGGTATCTTTAAAAAAATAATTTTTAACAGAGTAGTTCCACTTCAAACAATTAAAGCTTTTTCGGGTTTCAATCGTGTGCAAAACTACGAATCTTACCGACGATTGAAACCCGAAGAAGCTTTAAATTTTAAATTTATCATAATGAATCATCATCGTGAGAGTATTATATTTATTATAATAGTTACACACTTAATCAAGAAGATAAATTTCGAGCCAAGAATATCATTCGACGAAAAAATTAATTTGTCACCAAAAAGTTAAATTTCAAAATGAATAGTTTGATTTGCTAACCACATAGCTTAATTGGCTACCAAATTGTTGAACTTTTTAGCCAAAAGGTCGAATTTTGTAAAAAAAAGTGCATTTTTCCAAGCGGAAAACGTGAATTTTCAAGACAAAAAGTTATTTTAAAACCAAGCAGTTGATTTTTAAACTAAAATAATGAATCTTCATCAACAAATGAATTTGATGAAAAATACTTCGCACAGTTCAAAATCTAAAATTAAAAAGTTAACCTTTCTTCGATCGTTCCATTAATGGAAACAGGAACATATGTTTCTGTTTTAACAAGTAGTAGATTTTACAATAAAAAAAGATGAATTCTGAACCAAAAATTTAATAGTTGATATTTCGAATAGAAAATATTTGAATATCCGTAGTTAAATTCAAAGTTAAAAAATTATTAATTAAAGGAAAATGAAACGAATTTTCAACAAAATATTCAAATTTCAAACCATATAGTACAAGGTTTAACCAAAGGAGATGAATTCTGAACAAAACATGTAATAGTATATTTTTGAACCCGTAAAATTAACTTTTAACCAAAAATAGTTTGACTCTCTGATTGAATTTAATTGAATAGTTCCATTTGGGCAAAAAAGGGAAAATGGGGAAAAGGGGGATGTTTCTTGAAAACAGGGGGAAAAAGAAGAATCGTTGCAAAAAGGGGTAAATAGAGGATAAGGGGAACGAGTGTTAATTCTGAAATATGGAAATGATGTATTATTTAACTTCACCTTTTCAGGGCAAAAAAGAAGGAAATAAATAAATATATATATATATATATATATATATATATATATATTCGATATATATATTTAGTTTATATTAGTTATATTATATATCATATGTAATATATTCTAATATATTCTACACCTGTGTGAGGTGTCTCAAACGGTGACCTGAGATACCGGGCGACTTCTCAGCCTTATCCTTGCACGCGTGGCTCCACAAGGATGGACGAACCCTTTCCCTAGCTGCTCGTGGGAACAACAATGATAACACCAAACATAGTTGTAGCCAGTGCGGTTCAAAACAATCGAACGCGCAGTGCTCCCGGCAATGGGTCGGACAACAATGCCGACTACCCTAGAGTTGGGGGAGCCAATCAAGACGGAGACAATGCGATGGACCGGCGGAATCTCAATACTTTTGGGTGGACGGATCGACTCAATGACGACCTGCTAGAGTGCTATGATAGCAGTATGGCCCCCGATCGAGAAGGTTACAATGCAGGACTGCAGGTTCTGTGGTGCGAGAAACACCCAGAACTCTCGCACTTTTCGCGTCAACGACTGCGAAACGACTCCGAAAAAGGGGTTGTGTAAACGGAGCGCCTACTATACCGCAGCCAGAACAAGCCGGCAACAGATAAAGAGAGGAGACACTGAGACCAACTGCAAACAGGCATCCAACAGACGAAGAATGATGCTTCAGGACTCGGAGAAACATCAACATTCCGGTTTCTCCGAAGCCCAAAGATCTGGCTGAACTGGATTATGAGCTTCGTGGAGATTTTTCCGAAGAATCCGACCTCTCGACTATCAATTTTGGTGTGTACAATGCAGCGAGAACTTTGATCATAAGACTAAAAGACGAATACATAAACTCAGCACAAAGATAGGCTGGGCAAGACAGTACGCGTCCCGCATTCAGTGTGTGATTGACTACATAACATCTAGCAGAACTTTCACAGCCAAGGTTCGAAAGTTCGCGAGCGAACTGCGGATCCGTCATCACACAATCAACAAGTCAAAGCTACTGACCATCAGGCAGCATATTGTTGACAAAATATAAGTACTATCTAACGCTAGGAGAAGTCTAGAGCGGAGGGAGAGGTGGGTCAGAGAAAATCAACAGTTTTTGTCTGATCTATCCCGACTCTTCCAAGACCCTCCAGTTACTGTCGACCATCCGCCCAAACCAGAGGAGGTCGAAGCATTTTGGAGAGAAGTCTACGAGGTCCAACATTCAATTCAAGAAGACTCGAAGAACATAAATAGCTTCAAGGAGCTGTGCAATGCCCTCATAACAGCTGTTGAGGAATGCCCACCTATCACTACCGAGGAGGTGAAAATCGTATTAAGAGACGTGGAGAACTATTCCGCTCCGGGTCCAGATGGTATCAAGACTTTCTGGTCGAAGAAGTTTCCTTCAACCCACCAGCATCTGGCCCGAATTTTCACCTTATATCTAAAGTCGGAAGAGCCTATTCTGGAGTGGTTGGTGGAAGGGTACACAGTGCTCCTGCTGAAGACGGGCCACTTAGCTGACCCTAAGAATCACAGGCCAATATCTTGTCTGGACACACTGTATAAGATTTGACATTTGAACCTGTGTGGCGAGAGATGTATGAACAACGCGGCTTAAAGAAAAGCGTAGCAGGATGTTGGGAGAACCTGCTCATCGATAGATGTGTTTGTAAAGACGCAGCATCCTATCAGCGATTCCTATCGATGGCCTGGACTGATTAACGCAAAGCTTTCGATTCAACCTTCCAGACTTATCATCTGTCTGTTGGACAGCTTAAAGGTTCATCCACACATCGTGAGATGCATAGAGAGATTAATGCCGCTTTGGAAAGCCAGATTTACTATCTCATCTGGAAAACAACTTGTGATCACTAACAGTGTCACCTTCCAGAGAGATGTGTTTCAGGGCGACACCATAAGCCCTCTTCTCTTTTGCCTTACATTATTGCCACTGTCTCTTGCACTTCACCATTCCGAAGGGTACCTCTGTGGCAAAACCTGAAGATCGAAAGCATAAGTTCACTCATGTATTTTACATGGACGATCTCAAGATTTATGCTAGAAATCAAGAGAAACTACACCTAGCTCTAAATATTGTCAAAGGGTACACTCAACATATTGGAATGGCGTTCGGGTTACAGAAATGTGCCAAGGTTAACTTGAAGAAAGGAAAACTTAATAGCATCCCCGAAGACCCTGAGCTTGTCGACAGAAGCGCTATACGACACCTTAGCGCTGGAGACACCTATACATACCTGGGCATGCCACAGAGCCGCATTCAGGACGTAACATCTATAAAGGATACTCTCCGAAGCAGATACAAACGTCTTATCCGGCGGATTTGGTCTTCCGAACTGTCGGCTAAGAACAAAGCATCTGCAACGAAAATGCTTGCCGTCCCAGTAGTACTCTATTTATTTGAAGTAGTAGTCGGGCACGGAGGGTTTCATTTCGGCATGTCCAGACGGTGTCATTGCCACTCCAGCATACCGTCGCCACATTTTGAGCCAAGATATTCCCGATGATAGCTGCCGAGCCTGTCACGCACATTCCGAGCATCCAGGACACATACTATCTAGTTGTCCAGTTCATGCGGGAACGACCTACATCCAAAGGCACAATGCGGCACTAAGAGTGTTTTATTCCCAACTCTGTCACTCTTACGGAATTATCCCATATACTGATCTCATAAGAGCTCCTAGGGGAATAGAGTCAATTGTCGAAAATGAGAAGTGCCGTATATAATGGAGCTTCATATTCTCGACCATTGCTTCTGTTGCGCACTCGAGGCCTGACATAGTTCTCATTGACTTCGAGAAACGAACCATGTTTGTTATCGAATTTTTGGCACCAGCTGACAAAAACGTCACAGCCAAGGAGAAAGAAAAGAAAGAGAGGTATAAAGATCGTATAAGCGAGTTGCGACGGTTATACCCGGAATATTCTGTTAAACTAATCGTCTTATTCATCGGCGCTCTTGGAAGTGCCAAAGTTCCACTGGCTAATAGCCTGAAAAGCATCCCTGTGTGTCAACAAAATGCTGAGACACTTCCGGGGAAAATGCAGAAGGCGGTTGTCCTTGGTACACTCCGTGTCCTCAGGGTGCACGACACTTTTGCCGGATCATCGTATTGAATTCGTCGCAGACTGTAACCACCTATCTCATGCTCGTGAGACGTGGTTACAGCTAAAATTTTACCGCGATTTCGCTAGGAAGGGGTGCAATTTTTCAGACTAGCAACCGCTCCTGGCGAAATCCTGCGGTTGTCCTAATGAAAAACTTTATATAACTTTATATAAATATATATATCTATATGTATGTATATATATATATATGAAGGCCATAGGTGTATTTTACCGCGGTTCTACTGGGGGCCATTGACATTTTTTCAAGATGGCAGTTGCTCTTAGTGGTACCCTGCGGTGGTTGTTTAACTTTTTTTGTAATTATATATATATATGTCAAACTATATAAGAAATGAATAAATAAAATAAAAGTTATTTGATTCCTGTTCTTTGATCCCCGTTCGAATTGGTAACGTTATTTATGGACGGACCCTTATAATGATTTATAAAATCAAGGAAGAAAGAACATTTTATTTTTTGTAAATTTTGAAGAAGTAATGTAAGCGTCCTTTAGAAGAAAAAATGTTCGAGTTAGAATTTGTTTGATCAATTTTACATGCATTTTTGTGGTTTATTATTGGTCATAGGTAAAAACTGCAATAGTTTGTTTGAATTAACAATTTCAACCTAAACCATTTTTCTCTGAAGAACGCTTAGATTTGTCTTTTAAAATTTGCAGCAATATTGCTCAATTTCTACGTAGGAAAGTTCTTAACGAGTTTCTCTATTTCGGATACACCATTTCATCCCAACATAAATGCAGGAAAATTAATGTTAATATTCCCTGACCCTATTTTAGGATTATGTCAATCTCGAAATATAGTCTGTGGATTCAAAGGCTATATTTTGCGAAAACAGCATCCTAATTCTAAACGAATTTCAATATATGTTGAATAAATCAGATTTACACTCCCGTTTAATAATTTAGCAATTCTACGTTCCAAATGGGAGAGCCATCATTACGTAATCCGATTGTACAATATCCATTTGCATCTTCAGTAACGTTATTCAAAATCAAGAGAGCTTGTTTTATTAAAAATATAACATTTTTTTCAAATCAGCCAAATAAATTCATTTGTTTATGTCCACGTATTACGTGATACTCTACAGTGGGGACACTTCTCTGATCAGAAAATAAAATCTAGATATGTGTCGATACAATAAAGACTAATATTATCATAATAAGAAGATTCGTAAGTTCGAATTTAGAACAAATTGTTAAATTAATTGTCAGCCCAGAGAGATCAATTTGCAAACAAGAAACATGACTTTTCTACCATAAGAGATGAATTTTAAATTCAAAAGGACGAATTTTCAACGAAAAAGCTGAATTTTCGACTGAGAAAGTTCAGTTTGTTAGAATAGTTGAATTTTTAACAAAATAATTAAACTTTCAACAAAATAGTTGAATCATGTCACCAAACAGCTGGATTTTCCACCTACAAAGATTAACTTATCAACCACATAGTAGAATTTTCAATCAGAAAATATATTATGTCAACCGAAGATGGAACAGTTACATTTTCAGTGAAAGAACTTATTTTTAACAACAACCAAAAAGCATTAAAAGCAAGTTGAGTTCAAAGAAAAAACATGAATTTTTAGGAAAATATCTTAATCCTTAATGAAATAGAAAAGTTTTCAACTAACAGGATTCATTTTCTACCCAAATAGACGAGTTTCCAACAAAATAGTTCAGTTCTCAAGCTAAAAAGTGAAATATTTTAGAAAAAAATTCACCTTCAATCAACAAAGATGAATTTTTCACGGAATAGATGAATTTTCGACTAGAAGTATCAATTTTTAACGAAAATTTAATTTTTCATCGGAAAAAATAAATTTTTTACTAAACAGAAGCCTAAAACATGAATCATGTACAAAGCCGTTGAATTTTCAACTCAAAAATATGTTTCAACAAAAGAGTTAATTTTCTACGAGAAAGTCAGATTTCCAAATAAGTAGTTTAATTCTCAACCAAATAGTTGAATTTTCAACAAAAAATATGAATTTCCAAAATAAAAGTAAATTTCTAAGCCAAATAGTCTAATTTTTCACAAAATTATTGCATTTTTAACTGCAAAGTATGAATTGTAAAACAGAAAATTTTGTTTCCTACCATAATAACGAATTTCCAATAAGATACATACATTTTCAGACAAATAGTTGAATTTTCAAGCAGATTATTCAACCAGAAAATATCAATATTCAATTTCAGTTCTCAATCATCAAAATAAAAGCAAATATTCACATTTTTAGTGAGAAGAATGAAATACTAAAAAGAAAATTATTCAAAAGTTCATTTTTGAACCAAGATGATTAATGTTTTACAAAAATAGACGAATTATCAACAAAATATATGAATATTCAATCAATTATTTGAATTCTTGACTGAAAAGATGAATCTTCAACAACAAGAACAACAAAAAATGAATTTTTGTTTAAGTAGTTCAGCTTTGAAGTTAAGGTTATGTATTTAGTTGGCAATTCATCTTTTGGTAGAAAATTAGTTTTTTTGGTAGGAAATTCATCTATTTTGCTGATGATTCAACTATTTTGTTAAACTCATCAATGAAAACAGTGTCTAAAGAATTTAATTAAAAGTATTCTAACAATAGTATCAAATATGTTTAACTCATTATCCATTGTTCGATTGATGGTTATATGAAATTACATTTATATTCTGTATTTGAACATAAGAGGGCAGTCAACTTCATTATCGCGTGCCGTCTGTCGTAAGAGAGGGGTCATGTCACAAATTCTTTTCAAAATCTGTCACAAATTATCACAAGAGGAGGGGGTGAGTCAAAATTCACTGAAAATAGCCTCACGTGATATGTGAACGCACCCTTTGTTATAAGTCTTTTTATTCTTTCAATAGGAGATTGATTTAAAACAGCTTGAATGAGGTAACGTGTCAATACTTTATAGAAAGAACCGACGAATGGGCTTTGAGCAAAATCAACCCACTGTATACCATTCCAAACTGTTGTTCTCAGTGACGACTCGGTTTGTTTCGCTTCGTTTCGTCACTACAAAAAATCAATCCGCAACTTTAACCGCTTTCAAATTGTACGATTAATCGGGACTGACACCACTCTACAATTCTCTCTCTTTCTAGTTATACGTTTTTTCCATTTGTGCCATCAATATCACTCTGTTTGGGATTAAGTATATGCCGTCCATTCAATTCACTTTTCAAAGTCCTGTAAGGGACCGTCCATAAACTACGTTACCAATTTTAAGCTATTTCGACCTTCCGGGCCCCTCGTTGACTTTCGTTGATTTTTCTTTACCACCCCCTCCCCCACCTCCTGAAGGTAACGCAGCCATTGGCTAAACCCAGATTTCACGTTTATTTTGCGTTTTTTCGCGCTCCTATTACACCTTTCAGGTGCGAGGCGTACCCCATCGCACAGTGAATGACGTGGACCTCTTTGCACAGCAAAGTGAGCCTTACTCACTATGCCATTCGGCAGACTCCCTAGCTAGGTTGTAGAGAAGCTTAGATGCACAAATTGAACGCTGCCTCCTGGTGTGTTATATAAGTGTATGTGTGTGTGTGTGTATGGGTGTTCATGACTCGAAATCAATCAGTGACCACTGAGCGACAGTCTCCTCGAAATAGATCTACACTTTTAGGTGTGTTTCAAAGCACCGGTAGAAGTACATAGAAAAATGTCCATTTTCACCGGCACAAGGATCAAACCCCAGTACTCCTGCTCAGAAGCCTGACGAGCTATCGCCAGAGTTAAAATTTTAACTAACCAGCTGAAAATTCAACCTCTAATTTTTTTGAAAGTTCTTCTTTTCCTTTCTAAAAATCAACTGTTTTCTAAAACATTTGACTTTCAGCTTATGAAAACTCAGCTGTCTCGTAGAAAAATCATCTCTTCTGATAGAAAATTTATACTTAAAATTTACCTAATCCACTTTTTCTTGAAAAAATATTTTCTTCAGTTGAAAATTCAACTATAAGGTTGCAAATTCATGCATCTTGTTGAAGATTCGTATTTTGGTGGAAAGTTAGCCTTCCTGGATGAAAATCCATTATTTTGGGGTGAAAATTCAGCTCTTTAATTACAAATTCAGCTATTTTGTTGGAAGTTCAACTCCTTTTTTGAAGATGCAAATATTTTGTCAAATTCATTTTTGAACAAAAATTCAACTGTTACGTTCAAAATTCTTCCTTTTGAATTGAAATTTCAACTTTTACGGTAGACTAGTCGTCTTTCTTGGGTACATTCATTTTATTTGAAAGAATTGATTCCTCTATTACTTTCCTATTTTCGTGGAAAATTGCCCTATTCTCACTGTTTTCAAGCCTCTAATCGCATAAGTTCTACATGCTTTTCCGAAGAGTAGAGACATTCGCATCACGTATTTTCATCCTGGAGATATTTTCACATTTGCATTTAATGCGATAAATAAATTGAATAAAAAATCTAACGCATCGATAAATATTTGTTCCCGATTGTAACTTGTTTTCTTCCATATCACTCATGTACTTCGTGGTCTGCTTTTAATTATTTTCAGCTGTGAGTGCGATCAAATGGGCACATGCAAGGCTTTCGGCTCAAAAGTGATTAGAAAGTTTCAAAGCGTCGACCTCTGTAAAACTTTAGAAACGCCTCGCATTTCGTGTTGGTGTCGACTTTTGACGCTTGAATACGAGTTCTTTTCTTTTCATTACGTAACAGAGTATAGGCACTACTTTAACAGTGGGAAAAATCCTCTTTTTTCAAAGGCTAGATTAATCAGTTAGAAAGGATGGGAATTTTTTGTTTGATTTATTTTTGAACTTACCTTGATGCGCAGGAGATGCTGCAGATTTTGTGAATCAGTGCTATTTTGAGGTGGATTATCCGTCCCCAGCCGGACGGCCGCAATCACGTTTTCTTTCGTTACGTTGTACAAGAAGAGGGTACATACAGTCTGCAAAGAAATTAAAATCCAATCTGGTAATTACTCATGAAAGACGGAAAAAATGGCAACATCCCGTTTCTCCTTTTCGCCGGATAATTGACTTTTGACCTTTGACGTATGATCTCCGGAGTTTGAACTTTGATCTATGAACATTTATACTTAATTTCAGGTGCTCCTTCCTATAAAATAGCCTCTACCCTTTGACTCCCACCTTTGATTTCTGTTCTTTGACCTCTCACCCCGGAGTTTAACTCACGACTTAGCATACAAAATCAAAACGCTACCGCCTGATCTAGCCAAGAGATGAGAGACTCCCATCACGGTCCATTTAACGCGCGTGCAATTTTTTATAGCAGTTTTTTCATAGAATGGCTGAAAAGAACATCTCATTACTTCAGCACATTACAAGTTTAATAATAACATCTTTTGGTGAGTACTATGGGACAAAATTACAAAAGAAAGTCGAAATACGATTCCGGCTACAATTTTTCCATAAATTACAGATCACTATTTTTCTTATGAAAGCGAATTAAACTCTTAAGAGATTCTTGGATGCCGATTTGCAAAAAAATGTCTTATATACTTTATTTAGATATAAAGTTGGAGGAATAGTAAAATCTGACATATTGTTGCTTTCATAATACGTAATTAAATCAAAATGATTGATATTATCGTTTGCTCGACAAATAAGCATTTGTCAAGGATGAATTGATAGTTTATTATAAATTAATTATTGTTCACTAACAATTGTATTGTTATAAACAGTGGTAGGTGATTTTTGAATGATACTTGCATGCTTAATAAGAGACTTTCGTTTTCAATCCAATTAAAAATAATATTCAAACATTGAAAAATAATTATAAATACATGTGTCATTTTTATCGACAAATTTAATTAACAAAGCCGCAGTTTGAACCGGACAGCTACTTTAATCGAGCATTTCTTGATCATAATACTCATATATTTTTACTTGATATTGACAAGCATGACATTGGCTTGAAATTGGCAAACCAAACAAAGCACGATAAAAAAGTACCTGAAGCTGCTAAAAATTTCTCGAACTGTGAATTTTTTATTGGAATTAGTTAATGAAAATCACGGTTATGAATTTCGAATATAGCTAATTAAAGCATAACTAGAAAGTTAAACAAAATACGTACAAAAAGTACGTTCAAAACAGACGCTTTTAATGCATTTACCTCAAACACACTACAATTGTTCATTAAATACTACTCATTTACAGTGAACTATCAATTTATGCTTAACATGTTTATTTATCTATAACATTCTAATACTAATCATTTTGGATCATTTACGTTTTATTAAAGCAACAATATGTTAAAATTGATAATTTTTTTCAACGTGATGTTTAAATGAAATTAATTTGAAAAAGTTGTTTTGGAATCGGCCCCGAGATATCTCTTAAGAGTTATTTCAACTGTGATTCATAAAAAAACATTGAAATCAATTTAAAATTGTAGCTTGAATCGTATTTTTAACATTTGTTCGTCGCTTTGTCCCATTGTGTCCAATTGTGTCCTTTTATGTGTCCAAGTTTGTGACCGGAAAGCCTGGACTCAATTCCTGCTGTCTGCATTATTTGTCTAGTTGTTTTTTATTCAATTTTTTTATTTCAATTGACTATTGTTCAAATTGAGCCAAAATATTAATTTTCTCATGAAATATTCAACTTTTAACACTATCGAATCCAATATTTCAAGGATAAGTCAACAAATATCTTTTATTTATATTCTATTTTTACATAATCTTATTGTACTATTTCTTACATTTGAACATTTACTGTTTTCCTATTATACTATATATATGTATGTATCATACGAAGATAATAATAACCAACATAATAATGTTCAGTTGAATGAAGAAAATTGAGAATATTCCATTTTAGAAAACTTTTCTTATAGCAAAAGTGACAGAGGTACAAAAAAACATCTTTTCTTGTAAAACACATGGTTCAATATAAATATTTTTGCCTAATTTGAATAAGTACAATAGTAAATTGCAATGAGAAAAATTTGGATACCAACAAAAAATACCGAAAAATAAAGATAGCAGAAATCGAGTCCAGACTTTCCAGTTATAAACTCGGAGTGCTACCGCGTGATCTAACCAAGAGTTGAAAGACTATCGCATCGCGATCCATGTAACGTGCGTAGATTTTTTTGAACCCATTTTTCTCAAAAATAACTGAAAAGTGAATTTTCTTACTTTAGCATATTACAAGTTTGGTAATTATTTATTACTGGGGGGAGAGCGAATCTAAATAAAGTTCCAAATTATGTAGGTTTACCTTGTTAGTTATAAAAGCCATTTTTTTGTAGAGTTTCAATATTTTTTTAACATATTTTGGAGATGAAATTCAATAATTTATCAAAATGAACACCGAAATTAAAAAACAATAACCCTACCTGATTATTTACTTCCTCTCTCATAAAAGTGTCTAGGGAAGACACCGCATCCAGCACGGTGAGATTATTATGAGGCCTCAGTAAGGTTTCATCAGTCTCGCTGTACCCCAGGAACATGAATACCCCATGTGGAATGCTGTATGCATCTGAAAGAAGCGACTCATCATTACAAACTTTCGCTTCACGAGAGTTTTTTTTTTAAATCATGACCCATCCAATTTTGACAATATGGAAAAGGGCATGGGCTAGTCCCATAAATTTAGGACGACTAGCCAAGCTTATGAACAATATTTCACTAATCATCCCGAATTTCGGGACAATGCACTTCGATTATTTAAATGATGATCAAAGATGACAAAATTAGGGGTAGGAAGATTTTGAACTTACCAGGAGATGGGCGCATACATATAAAACGACCACTGTAGCAAAGGCATCGACCTCGATACGCTTGATAAGCTGGCGCTGCGTGATTATAGTAGGCGAAATCAGTTTTGCAAGGTGAAGATTCAACGCAAATTGTGTTGCAAATTAGAACTTCGCCTTCCCCACACTGGCAGAGTTCCGAGCAGTCGGGCTCATCATCTCGATACAACTGCATTGATGAAATTGATATTAAATTGTTACAAGATTCTGTTGTTACAAGTTTTTTTATGAAGCATTGATTAGATCTAGAAACAGCATTTTGATTTTAAAAATGGGATCTATACTGGAAATCCCATTTAAATGCGGTTTCAGTTCTGGTCCTAAATGGCCTTTATTTGAATCGAGCACAACATTTGCTCGCTCCGAACGTAAACCGCCAGGGCCGCATAGCGCAACCTTATGCAACCAATGCGCTTAGAGTGCGGCCCTCATGCTGTTTTCCACGCTTGACTAAGCACTGCCTCTCTATCGGTTTCGTGGTGCCCGCAACATAAATTTCGAGGGAAGAAATTATAGGAACGACTCGAATGGGAGTTAATTAAATGGGATTTCCAGTGTATTTCCAAAATGGTCACTCAAGGTAGTGTCTTGATATTTTGCCTAGATATTCCTTTTACACCCACATAAAAAGTTCCAAAATTATTGAAAAGTACTGGATTTCATACTTATTCGAAAAAAAATATTAGATCCAATATTTACCAATACTTCTTTTTCATTAGGGAATTTGTCTTTAAAAAAATCGTTTTTTTTTTAAATCTCAAAATATATTAATCTGAGATCAAAATCTTTTGCATGAAAGTTGAACATATCACCTGATTGCATATTTATATTTCCTACATTTTTTCCCTAAAATTAACATTTTCAAGAAGGACGAAACAAATTTTTTTTTTAATTTTCTTGAAAAAATGTATTAAATTTCAAGAAATAGTAATCAATTTTGAACTATGTGCCTTCAAGAAGGAGGAGAAAGGAGTTAAAATTTATTCTAAAGAAAAAATACAGAAAAGCAAATATAAAAATTACAAAAATTACCGAAATTTTCGGAAACTTATGGTCAATGATGGTAAATTATGGTAATTCATCTGTAATTTATGGCAATTCATCGCGTCGAGTCAGCCCAAACTTTTCAAAAATTTGTCAACGCGATAAACTGATTACTTAATCTATTTTATTACTTACCTCTTGTGTCACTTTATACTCTCTAGGAAGTGGAAAGTACTTCTTACTCCCCAGAAACTAAAAATTAAAACTGCAGCCCCACTCCAAAATGGGATTTTCCGTTTTTTTTTCTCGAAAAATATTAATTTTAGCGAAAAAGTCAGAGTATAAAAGATATATGTTTTAGTGAGATCTACAGTTTTTATAAACGAGATTCTGATCTCAGATCAATAATCTGCGATGTTAGAAAAGAATGATTGTTTTTCAATCTAAAATTGTAAGTTACTCAATTTCCATTAAATTGCGACGCAGATCCTTTTGGGTCTTTCAACCTGGATGTAAAAGAAACTTCTAGGTCAAGCATCAAGTGAATATTCTCAGGTGACATTTTCGCAAGTATACCATAAGAATGCAGTTTGTCTCGAGTCAGTTTATTTTGTATCTCATCGTAAGAAAAATCAGGATTAAATAAAAATCAGATTTCATTCCTTCAAGACTTTTCCAAACTCTAAATAGTCCAAACTGAAAAAATTGTGGATTCTTTTTGAGGTCGTTGATATCCGCTAGATGGCCAGTTACGCGTGCCGACGTTTTTGATCGCGCATGTACCGTAAAGCGCGGACTGATTTGAAATCGATACATACTATTGAATAATAATCATGTAGATAAATATTAAGAAATGCTTTCAATTTATTTTTCAAACAAATTAGGATGGATGATATAAGCACCTAAATTTACTATATTATCCAATCTTTATTATGAAGTAGAGTGAATAAAATAATATATAATAAAGAATATAATATTAAAGGAAAAAAAGGTAATGTAAATAAAGTCATATCTTCGAAGTGAGTCCAGGCAGAAAATAAATTCTGTACAAAAAGTGCCTATTAGAACTCGTACTTTAGGTTCTTCTAGAAAAATCTATCACTTTGGGGTTCTTTTCAGCAAAAAAGGTTTCTTTTTATCGCAGCTCCTTCGGAACCAAAAATCGGTTCTAATAGAAACCCTATTTCATTCAGTGATGCTATATAGAGGAAAAATGATAAAAACATTTAAACATGAGTGAAATATGAATGTAGGTAAATTAAATGAAGAGCTTGTGTTTGGAAGCTTTTAAACGATTGAAAAAAAACTATAAATGCACTTTCCAGAATCAATTTGAAAATAAGATGAAGGTTGAAGGGAAATACACTAGAAAAGATACTAGAAAGCGAAACTATGTGATGTAGTCGATCTCTCATCGTTATAAACTCTCTTGAAGTTGAAGAGAGGCAAACATAGCCTTGACTCGAGTAGTATCTTGAAAGTAGCGTTTTGCTTTTCTCGCACCGATCGTAAAGACTGTTGAAAACTTACCCTCTTGCCTTTGCCTTCGCGAATGTATTGATGGGACTGCCTTGGTCTTTGAACCACGCAGAAACCTATAAAGTGAAAGAAGAAAACGTATGCATCTTACCCTTAGACTATTTCGCCTATTGGTACCAACTACCCCAACCCTTGCGCTAGAACCCGCACCCATCTCCCTATCCTATTTCTTTTTCTTTTTCTCTTTCTTTTTATTATTTTTCCTTTCCTTCTCTACTTTTTGATTCCTTCTTTCAAAAGTGTGCAATCGGGCAAGCACTTTGCCCGATAACAAAGTAAACTCCAGTACTGTACGGAATCGATGATCGAGCTTGTGATCAAAGAGTAAAGCCTCTTTGCGACTTTTTGATTTCTGATGTATGAAAATGTGTAACAAATAAGGCACTTTGTATTTTGTTTATTGTTGGTTTATAGTGAATAACATCATCAATATTATAATTTAGAGGGAAGGATTAAAGATTTTATTCAAATAGAGAGGAATGACTTAAGTAATTGAACAATTTGTTGCACATATCATTCAACACATGGAATATTATTTATTTATGTTCCAGGGTGGCCTCTGAAAACAAAAATAAGTTTTCTATTATTTACCTGTCACCAAAAATTTCTTCAAGTCATAAAAATTGGAAAATTAATCTTTCATTCCTGAAAAAATATTAAATTTAAATACTAAATATCCAACTAACAAATTAGAGCATTCAACGCATTAGAATTCTTCTCCACTTGAAGTATTTACAATTCAAATAAAATAATTTTTATTCAATCAATTAATCGAGAAATTTTACCACATTTCTTAAAACTTAGGGTTCTCTTTTCTTATCCAAAACAAACTTAGGTTTTTTCCTTCCAATATCTTCAGGTTGAAAAAATGGGCATATTATTATTTATTCAGAAAAAATTTGTTCTGAAGTGGACTGGGATTCACTCACCGACCCAATAAAGGTCTTGCAGACCGGCCCTAAAACCCGTTCTACCCAATTGTTTTGAAAGAACTTACACAATTTGAAGGATTTTCAGGGTTTTAAAAGGATTTCAACAGATTTATTATTATTTTAAGGAATTTTAAAAGCTTTCTTGGTCGACTGGTTGGCTAAGAGGATTCCTATAGTTTTTTTATGAATGTTCGAAGCTTTATACGTTGACTGTTTGGCTTGGAGGATTACTCTTTTTTGTTTTTTAAATCAGTCGAAAACCGATATTCAGGTAAATTTAAATACACATTGTGATAACTATTTTTTTATAATGTCATCTTTCAAATGTTTTTTTTTTCAACTAAAAATGTGAATTAAAATTACCATCTAAATTTGAGGAAACGCGCCTCTAGCGAAAAAAATTTCTCGTCCATTTCTTCGCAACATAGTCGTATTTTTCGATCAAACTAATGGCATTTATGCTCTTTGCCTTTTGAAGGACAAAATGCCATAAGGGCACATTCTCAGAATTTTACAAGAGAGACAAAAAACATTTTAAAAAAACCAAATTTTCAATTTGAAAAAAAAGAGAAGGTAATTTCAAGTCTAATCAGTGCTTAATTGAACACTGAAAAGTTTTATTGTAAAATTTTATCAGGTTCCGAGAAAATGTAGCGAGAAATTTTTTTTTTGCTGGAGGCATACTTTCTTCAACTTTGGACGTTGATGAAAAATCCAGTTTTCAATTGCTAAAAAGTAGGATTTCGCTTTCTGGCTATTAAATTGCTGAATAATCGATACAATAAACATTTTATTTAACCCTGGTGAAAATTACGGAAAGGAAATTCCGGATACGTTTGCATACGATTTACTTCCAGATTCTTTCCGAAGCTTTATATTTCTATCAGAAATATTGACTAATTTTGACCAGAAAATTCTATTGAGTGCAAATAGTAGGTGAAACTAGTAGGAATTTAAGCGCAAATGCAGTTAGGCTCTTATGGCATTGAAATCGCTAAGAATCTTTGGAAAATCAATTTCAATCATTTTCCAAAGTTCTTCAGAAATCCCTTAAAATCTTCGGAAATCCTAGAAAATTCATTTGGATTCCTTGAAATTTTATAAATCTTTCGAAATTCTCTGAAATACCTTAGAATCCCTAGAAATTTTCCATTTTGAAATCATGAAAATCCTTTGAAATAAGTACAAATCATTTGAAATAACTTGAAAATAAATCAAATCAAACCGTGGAATCTCTTACGATTTCTGAAAGCGCTTACAATTTTTGCAATTTAATTAAATTATATTATTTATTCTCCAAGGTCATCACGAAAGCCCGTAAAGTATTAAGAAATCCTTCAAAAATTTTCAAATTCACTTAAAATTATTTACATCTCTTAAAATTCTATTGAATCCCTTGAAATCTTTGCTGCAGAAATCTTGAAAGTGCATTAAAAAAAGTAGAAATCATTTTAAATCCCTTGCATATAAATTAAATTTAACTTATTCATTAAAGTTCTTAAAAATATTTAGTCTCTAGAAATCTTTCGAATCCCTTCAAATCTTTGAAATCGACAGCAATCGCTAGAAATTTGGTTTTATTTATTTTCCCAAATTCTCTTAAAAGCTTTCCAAATCTTTGAAAATCCTGAAAAATTTGTTGAAATCCCTTAAATGTTTTAAATCTTTTGAAATCCTTTTAAATTCCTTAAAAACTCCCAGTAATGTTTGGAAATCCTTGACATCCTCTATAATCCCTAGAAAATCGTAGAAATATTTCTAAATCTTTTGAAAACCGATCAAATACTTCAGAAAAATGTGAAATACCATTGAAGTATTTGCAATCTTTTAACTCTTCTTGAATTCTGTAATTGGCTTGTAGCCAATCACAAAGTTACTGGAAACCAGAATTTTAGGAGGCTGCAGGGTCGTCTGAAAAGTGAGTCGTCGGAACATGCGACTGACGTGGCAGTCATCTGCTTTGACTGTGATTAGTAATCTCGGATGGCGCGAAATTTTAAATGTCGGTCGGTCCGAATTCGGGTGCCCTCTGATGTCATTATTTTTCCCAATATTGCGGTTAAAAATAATATTGCGCGTTGTTCAGTGGACATTTGTGGAACTATTTACGTATCAGTGTAGCGCTTTTGGAACTAATTCCATTTCACCTGCTGATACTATTCGGTAAAGGACTGTATAACGCTCACTTTTCAGGGGACGTTGCAGGCTCATGACATGGTTGTTTCGAAAGAAATATTAAATAGTACCGATTACTGGTCCACTGTTTATTGGAGAAACGAGGAAAAATCTGCCTCAGCCCATCTGATATAGGGGAAACAAGAAATGGTCTACCACAGCCTCGGTGGTGTAATTAATACACGCTCCACTCATGTATAGTGGCGTTCACCGTTCAAACCCGGGCTTAGGTAGATTTTTTCTCCCTTCTCCAACAAATATTAGATCAATAATCAACACCATTTTATATTTAATTAATTACTCTGGTAGAAAAAAATAACATAATTGTTCAAAGTAAATAAATACTATTTCACTTACGAGGAGGCGTTGTGCTAGTTGTGGTTGTACTTGGTGTCGTCGCGACGCTAGTGGTAGTAAGTTCTATAAGCTCTGTTGTTATCTCTGTTGTAGTTGGCCTGGTAGTGATTTCTGGTATGATATTATCCTCAACTTCCGCCACAATGACAGTTTCTGTCGTTGCAGTAACTGCCCGAGTGGTCGACATTGCCGAACTCGTAGTGGTTCTTGGATGATGGTGATGTTTTCTTCGCGCATGATAATCTTTTTGTGATTCAACTATAAGAAAACGTATTATTTATTATTCAATACTTCATTACTTCAAAAACTATTTAATATAATCTTCAGTTAGTAAAGTTTGAAAACACTTTGTAAAACAACCCTAAATCTTTAGGGGCCATACAAAAAATACGTCACACTGTCAGGGCGTGCGAGTTTAACAGGTTTTGTGACGATTTGCGACTTAGTGGGAGGGGTTAAGACATAATGATATAGCACATGGAAAATATAAATGTGGATAACAATTTTTCAACATGATTGAAAGAATAAAAATGAGGGATTTTATTTTACAAAGAAAGCATCTGAGCACGTACTTCACACTCCTCCCCCTATTACCCTCATTACCTTTTTTATAGAAATCATTTTTTCCCCTGTTTTCAACAAACGCTCTCTCTTTCCCTTTTTGTTAAGATGCAAACTGAATTAATGAAACCTAATAAGAAAATTAAAATATTTTTCGTTGAAAATTAATCCTTTTTAATTGAAAAGTCTAAATAAATTACTGCTTTAGAATTTATCTCTTTTGGTTACAAATTATACTTTATGATTGAAAATTTAACTGTTTTATTAAAAATTCATTTTCTTGATTGAAAATTTAACCAAGCTATTTTTGGCTAAAAATTGATCGCTTTGAGAAGAAAATTCAAGCAGTAGGTTTTTTTTATCAAGAATTAATAGTTTTTTCTTAGAAATTCAGCTACTTGGTTGAAAGTTAAACTACTTTATTAAAAATTCATATCATTCGTTGAAGATTCATCTCTCCGATTAAAAGTATTTCTACTTTGTTGCAAATTTGTTTTTTGTTCTAAAAATCAATTTTAGCCTAAATTTCAACTATTGCGTTGATAATGAGCTTTTTTCTCGAAGTTTATAATTTCGGGTTAAAAATCTAATGGTTTTGTAGGCAATTCGTCTTTTTAGTTTAAAAACTTAACTAGAAAATTAGCTCATTTAGTTTTAATATTCGAAAATTTAGCAGACATTTATTTTCTCTCTGAAATAAAAAATCTTTCTGGGTAAAAAGTTCATCTGTTTGGGTAGAAATTTGATTTTTTCGGGTAAAAAGTTCAACTGCTTGCACCAAAATTAATTTGTTTTGGTTAAGGATTCAATTATTTTGTTAAAAAATCGTCGCTTCAGGATTAATTCAAACGCTTTTGATTCTGAAATTCAATTTATTTTGTGGTTGAAATATCAACTATTACATTTTTTGTTGATAATTCGTATCTTTCGGTTAAATTCGACTGTTTATGAAAAAAGATTATAATCTTTTTTTTTTTAGAAATATCGACTTAAAAGATTAAATAATTAGTTGTGAATGCAACTTTTAGGTTGACAAATGTACATATTTTTTTTTGTTGAAAATTGGACTTTCTGGTTGAAAATTTGTCCTTTCGGGTAGAAAATACTACTGTTTTGTAGAGAATTCGCTTTTTAGTTTGAAAATTTAGAAATTTGGCTGATATTTTTTTTCTTCTTTTATTGAAGGAAATTATTCTTTTGTGGCTGAAGCCAACTGTTTTCAATTTCGGATGAAAATATTTTTGGGTTGAGATATCATCCATAACATTTTTCTTTGCAAATTGAAAAATTGAAAATTCATCTACATTGTTGAAAGTTAAACTTTTTTGTTAAAACTTTATATATTTTTTTGTCGAAGCTTCATCATTTTCATTGAATATTCAACTATTTTGTTGAAAATTCATATATGTACATTGAAAATTCAGCTATTTTGTTAAAAATCCATGTTCCTTTTCGAAAATTCCACTTTTCCGCAGAAAATTCTTTTCCGTTGAAAAAAATTCATTTTTTTGGGTAAAAATGCAACTGGATGAAAATTATTCTTTTCTGGTTGAAAAATCAACTATTCTGTTATAAATTAATCTTTATTGGTTGAATTCAACTGTTTTGTTATTCAAAATAAATATGTTTTGTATTAAAATATCACTTATTACATTGTTTGTTAAAAAGACACCTTTTTTCGGTTTAGTTTAATTGCTTTTAATTTTGAACAAAAATATTTCTTTTATCGTTTTTTGGTGGAAATATTCATTTTGTATTGTTTTTTGAGAACTATTCTTTTGAATTGAAAATTCATCTGATTAGTTGGAAGCTGAACTTCTTTGTTAATTTTTTTTTTGAAGATTCATCATTTTAATTGAATATTCTACTATTTTGTTCTTCATGAAAATCATCCTATTGCTTCCTCATAGAAGAAGGTTTGCAATGTCCTAATTTTTTGACATTTTTCGATATAATTCGACCCCAGAATTAGGAAAATATAATTTTTTAAATTATGGTTTAGGTGTATATAACTTTATTCTTGTTACCATATCTCGAAAAGTAAAATAGCTATGATCACAAAATTCGGATGAATTGTAGAACCGACTGATATCCAGGAGAAAATTTAAGAAAATTTACAGTGCTGAATCTGACATATTTGCTCGCATTTTCGCGAAGCATCAATTGCATGAATTAAGAACCTTTTATCACCTACCATAACCTACCAATATGGTTCTTAAATTTTGTAACAAAATTATTTTCCTTATTTATAAGACACATTTTTTTTGTATTGGGTATATAGCAGAACTGCTTTCTATATAATTGCTCGCGTCTTCGAGACAAGTGGATTGATCCATTGACGAACTTTCGAAGACAATTTTCAATTAAACAATAGCTACTTAGAATGTTAAAAAAATGTTGCATTGTTTCTATGAAGGAAAATTTGGTTTTAATTCTGAATATAACCAACAGAACACATCAATTGACACATTGGTGGGCTCTGTTATTTTCTAACAATGAGATTTTCGGCAAGAAAGAAACATGAGCCTGATAAATATTGGATGTATCCATTTTTTCTTTTGTTAGAAAAAAACCTCCTTTTATAGATAATAAAAAAAAAAATTCCAAATAGCTCAACATTGGTTTTTAACAGCCCCTTAGTACATATGAGTTTAAAATCTCGTTAAGAGAACAGATTTGCGGCAAATAGATCATGGAAAATAATTATGAAAATATCATCTCTCAATGACACCTACAATATCAGAAAACACGCACCAGATGGTACAAATAGGGAACTCAGGAATTTTCTCTATGAGACAGAATTCAACAAAAGCCGAGTAAGATCACTAAAATTAATCGCTCGGTAAGCACGCTATAAAATCGATCCTTCATTTGCATACCGGATGCTGTAACAGTTAAATTCGTTTTTCATTTTCGAAATCGATTACAATCGGTCAGCACTGCAATGGCAATACTGAGCAGTAATTACGTCGTAAACAGAAGCACGAGAAAGAGTTAAATGGAAAAAAAGATAATGCTGGCAGACCCTTGGGGTTTATCGATCTTCAAAGTTGTAAAGCAAACTCAGTAGTTTTCCCGGTGCTATTGAAAGCAATTCGAAGCTGATAAGTCATTTAGATATGAAGAAATTGCATCTGCTATTTCACGGACTTGGAACGTCCCTATGATTCCACGCGCTAAGTATATCGGCCAGAATGGTTGCGTCACTGGTCGATGAACGTCGGTGCAGTGTAAGTGGTCCAAAGGCACATAGAAGTTCCTTGAATTGAGTATTGAAATATTTATTTAAACTGTACGACTGCGATAACGAAGGGACGATTTCTCGCAAACAAATAGGGAAGTGAACTTTCGGCGAATGCATGTCCAGTAAACTTCAACTTTTGTAGTTTGTGTAACGAATGCTCGATACGTGCATTCTAAACTACTTTGGCAATTTAATACGTGATTGGTCTCTGTAAATTCTCTGATTTGTAATTTACACATCAAATGTACCCCCCATTTCACCAACTAGACCCTATGTGAGAACAATTTTTTCCCCCTCTATAAAATTTGTATGTACGCTCCAGGTCCCATATGAGCCGGTCCGGTTTTGTAATTTCTAGAACTTCTGGCCCACGCAGTATCTCATCTATAGGGCCGAGAGACAGTTCCCACATAGCACACTTCCCGAAATATCTAGGTCTGTCTCAGGTTTAGACCTATGCTTTTCCTGAAGAAACCTGGGACAGACACGGTTTTTTCGGGAAGTATGCTATGCGTAGTTGCGACTCTTGCCTCGGAAAGACCGCAGTTCGCAAGTACGCAGTAGAGTATATTGCACAATATTGTGGATTTCAATTAGAAACGGTTTAGGTGGCCCTGACTGTTTACGTTTTTTGGGTACCGACCTAGTAACAAGGCCAGTGCGAGGCAACCCCCGGAACTGTATTATATGGGACTTGCAGTGTAATTTGTATAAAGATAGCATCCATTTATTACATGGCACTCTAAGCTTTGGGGAGGGGGTATGACTTAACGTCACAATATGTCGCATAGGAGTATTAAACTTTCAACAAAATAGTTGAATTTTTCCCGAAATAGCTGAATTTTGCACCTACAAATATTAATTTTCAACCAAAAAAATCACTTTTCCACCAAAAGACGAATTTTCAACTAAACAGTTGTATATGTAACTAAAAAAGATCATTTTCCGACCAAAAATAGAACAGTTGTTGTGGTTAAAAAAAAAATGTTTAAAACAAACAAAAAAGAATTTTTAAATAGTTGAATTTTAAAAATATAGTTTTGTATAGAAGGATGAGAAAAATAAGGGTAAAGAAGAGACAGAGCTGAGGCTAAAGATTCAATGGAGAATGAAAGATTGAAAGAAACGCGCGAAATGACGATAGAAGTAATCGGGTTGTATGAAGAAAAGCAGGAGAAAAGAGCAGAGGAAATAAGGAAAGAAATTAGACGGGAAATGATCAAACTTAGGGAAGAAATGAGAATATGGGAAGAAGTCAGGGAAAACCTAGAGAAAATGATGCAGACATTGAAGCAAAGGCTAGAAAAGAAGGAATAGCCTAATAAACAGGCAGACGAAAGGAAGGGAGGGGAGTTAGCGAGAAAGTGTTTGATGGAGGTAGAAGAAAGGTACGGGAGGGTGACGGAATAAACGAAATAGGAAGAAGAAAGGAATGAGTGCTTAATGCTAGAGATATAGATGACGGGACTGGAGTCAACTATGAAGAAGTGGAAAGAAGAGAGAGGGAAAGACAATTAATAGAAAGATGGGGGATGATTGAGGAATCAAAATATGATAAATGGTATAAGATGATGAAAAAAGGAAGGAGTACCAAAGTATTCAGAAAAGGGACGGGGAGAGAAAAGATGGAGCAAAATAGCAAGATTTAGATTGGAAAACGAGGTGAGGACAGGTATGTATTGGGAGAAGAAAGTGAACAGGATGTGCAGAATCTGTGAATGGGAAGAGGAAACTTCGGAGCATGTATGGGAAGGATGTAGAAAAGGAATGGAAGATAACAGAAGCTGGCAAGAGAATGTGGTAAAGATTCCAGGGAAGGATGGTTTGGAGGAAGAGTGGATGAAGGAGTTAGAGGGTGCCAGGGGAGCGAATAAGAAAGAATGAAAAAAAGGATGCAAAAAAATGGCAAAATGGAGGTGAAAGAGAAGTGAAAGAAAAAGAAAACGGAAGTCGCTCAAATTAGAAGCGTAAAGAATTGTAAGTAATAGTTATGTAATAGCATAATTAGATTAAGATGCGTTTACGTTATTGCTCTCTCTCTCTCTCTCTCTCTCTCGCTTGCACTCTCGCTTTCGATCACTCGCTCACTCGCTGGCAAACACGTCCCAAATTGCGCTATCATCAGAAAATAGGAATAAGGATCCAGATATAAGATTTTCTGTCAATAGGTGTAAATAACTGTAAATGGTAAGGATACGATTTTATAAAATATGTAGAAAGAAGTATTGTAAGAAGAAGAAGTCATGTAAATCCTTAGGGGACACATTATGAATAAAGAAGAAGAACTACATAGTATAATTTTCTACAAAATTCTTCCATTTTCAACCTAAATTTCAAATAAAATCAAAGACATGAATTTTTAACCAAGAAGATTAATTTTATACCACCATATATTAATTTTATAATTTTATTAATTTTATACATGAATTTTTGAACAAGTGCTTGACCAAAGGTCAAGTTTTCAGTTCAAAAAATTCATTCAACATTTAGCCAAAAATAAAAGGATTTTCCAGCAAAGCAGTTAAATTCACAACCAAAGAGATGGATTTTCAATAACAACAAAAAAATGAATTTTTATCAAAGTATTGCTACTTTGAACTGCGATGGAATTCCCGAGAAAGAGCGAAAGTTCCTTAAAAAAAATGGCAATTGTTAGAAACTATTTGTATGAACATATACTCGATATCAGGGATTGTTCGTTCACAAATTATATTCCTGCTTTCAAACTGCTTACTTTCATCGTTGAGATGATACTTAACCATGAAAATTCAAGATCTGATGTTATGTGTTAATTTTATCAACAAATGATATAAACAAATATACATCGCAGACATTTATAGGCAGAAAGGAATGGTTTTACTTCTAGTCTTGGTGAAATTATGATACTAATTATGTTTTCTGGAGAAAGCCTTCCATGTATCAATATTTGTTCATTTTATAAAGAAAATGCACATTTCAGGCGTTTTCAAGCAAATAGATATTTCTTTTGTCATCTTCGAATTGAAATTTGAATCATCAAATTGGTACAAATTCAGACGACTAAAATGACATATTTGTATTTTCAATTCGGAATGGCGCCTAGCTGGCAAAATTTTTCACTAGACAGACCCCTAAAATCCTATTTCTGCTTTGATACAAAATCTAGTTTTGGTTTTACAAAATTATGAATGTTTCAGGAAATTATGTGACTTCTAAAATATCGAAAATTATATGATTGCGAATATTTAAAACCGCTACAGAAGTACAAATGAATAATTTGGAGAAACTGAGAAACTCTCAGAAACTCTGATTATTTACTACAAGTTTTCACGCAGATCTTTTCATTTAACTATAGGAAGTCATCCTAAAATAATTCACACCTGAAAAAGTTATATAGAAGAGCTTCAACTCTATTTTACCAATCTGATTCAATTCATAGAACATATCACAATTAAAAGCAAAATAGTTTTTTATCAGTCTAATAAATCAATTCTGTTTGGCGTAAGCAAATTTTCTTATTTCAGAAATCGGAATTTCATTTTCTCTTTTGGGATTAAAAATTTTTTTAATCTCATCAATATTTTGGCTTGAATTAGTTTACTCTCGCTTGATTTATCTATTTAAAAACTCTAATGAATTCGAGTTTTGAAGATTGATACAATTTTTTATCTGGATAGTAATTAACTTTTTATTAGTAGAGTTGGTATTAACTGCGTAAGCTATTTCGATGGTAAAAACAACTGTCATCGTGTAACTTTTCACAGTTCATGGATGGAAAGAGATTAGGTTACTCAGTTGAAATCTTGAAAGTTTCCCGTGTCGTTCGAATTGAGTATATTAACCTACGTTTGAGTCTTTGTTGATTCAATAGGAATTCTTAAAGTTTCTATCCTCTTATTAATGGGAAGTTGATATCTTATGAATGATCTATTTTTCTTTTTAGGAGTTGAAACTATACCAATTCAATTAGTTGGAATGTCTGCTGAAAGTGTACTTAGAATTAAGAATTCTAATTCCAGGCAAAACATGACTGTACATTTGTCTATGAGAATTGTTTAAAAGATTGTTAAATCGCATCCATTTTGTATTAGTCTTAATCTAACATTAATTTTTTTCACATTTTATATCAAACCTGTAGATTATAATAAGCTGAACGTCCCAAAAAATTATATTTATTAATTAATTTGCTTTTGATTTCATAAATTCCCAATTATTTTTTCACTATTTTTTTGAAACAATTGCTGTTTCTTCAAACAATTAAAATAGTAAAACATTATTATTTTTCGGGATGAATCATACAGTTGATAAATTTCCATAATAGGTAATATTACTAACTTAACATATTTGTAAATTATTTGAACAATTTTTTTTCTCTCAACAATTTTTCCCCCGTCAATCGTGACATTTTTTTCTCCAGTTAATTACACAATCAACAAATGATAAGAGTAATATTTTTTCCTCAAGATATTTCTCAATTATTTTAATAATTCAACCAAAAAATTTAACTAACCCATTTTTTCATCCAATAAATCGTGAAAAGTTATCGTCTTCTGAAATAAAAGTCGCAGATGATGAAAGTTAAGTGTAAAATTGTTTGTCGAAGACAGTAATCAAAATTATTTACATAAAACTGACGTTTTACATTTTGTGGGACATTTCCGGGCACAACACAAGGGGGCTGAGGGCGTCAAAGTCAAAAGATATTGAGTGTCAATTATTCCTTAAACATTCCTCAAGAGCCGATCAAACTTTAATTCACAAAAAGTTAATAAAATGTTCGTCTTCTTTTCATTTTTCCGAAAACCAAGCTTTTTCATTAAAAACCCCATAGTAATTTTAAAAGAGCGGGGCACTAGTTATTGTTGACCGATTTGAAAAAGTATGGAATTCCTTTTTCTCTAAATCGAACAAATTAGGGGTGGGAGGGGGGAGGATCGACCGCCAAAAATAAAAATTCAAATTTCCACAGGTTTGAATTTGGGCCACCCTATTCTTGCACTTATCCGAGATCTTTCTTTATAAATCTAAAAATCCATAAAAATGGCACTTATGAAAATTAAAAAAAAACTTTGTTGTTGAATAAAGAATGGTTAAAGTAATTTTTGAGAAGTTACTTGTCACGAATCTCATTGAAATTCAATCAGCTCTTGATTTAAAAGAAAAATTCAAATTCAGTTTAAAGTTCAATTTCTCATACCCTTCTTCCACTACATCATTATATTAAAAACCAAGATTATATACTTTGCCTATCTCGTACCGGGCATTATATATAATGCCTAGGGATTATATGTATTGCCTAGGCAAAGTATGTAATAAGTATTCGATTACATAATTTGCCTGAAGTGGTCAGGCATTATATCCCGTGCAGAAATCGCCATATATATTACCGATTACCGACTAGGGCCTGATCCGATGTGCACTATCTGGTCCCGATAGGAAGAATTCTGTGGCCCTGACTCGTACCAGACCTGGCTATGAAATGTGACGTCATATAGCCTCTTCGCAGCGCCATCTTGACCCATATGCACTAGATGTAATATAACCACGAACATAACCTTAATTTTTGTTTTCCTTCATGGTGTTGTGTTGCAAATGTGCGGAGAGTGATCGTCCGTATAATATATTTTTAACACATTAATAATAAATGCCAAAATTGAGGAGCACACCGCGAGTTCGCAAGCATCGTGCCATCAGCAAAATTCCGTATTTACGCGATGAAAACGAAAGCAACGAAGGTAAGTCTTTTATGGTATTACATTTTTTTATGGTATTATTAAATTTCATGGCATATTTAATTGTATTTTACTGGATCCAAGTTCTAACCTAAATATTCGATTTCCTCATTTTAGTCAAAAAAATTATTATTGGATATTTCTTCGCTCGGTAGCGCTTTTTTGTAAAACAAGTAGTTGCAATTTTGAGGTTATATTTTGAATTCTACGTTTGAAGTTATGCATGTTGTCGCTCCAGTGGCGGCATAAGGGGTAATATTTGTGGATTAAAATGTGGAAATGTAATTTTGAGATCAGATTGTACTAATAATGCAAAACAGTTTCAGATGTTGATGTTGATGCAGATGATGAGGAAGAAATTAATGATGATGTGAATCGTGAAGAGGAAATGCTGTCCCACATGAGCACCGTCTTCTTAAATGCAAAAGACTGGGACGGTAAGGGACTGTACTTAAATTACGTAACAGCTCAAGGGGGGGGGGGGGAGTCTAGACATTTTGTTACGATTTGTTACGGTAGGAAAATTCTTCTTTTTGGGTTAAAAATTCAACTGTTTTTGTATAATATTAACCTTTTGTTTAAAATTCATATTTTGTTGCTGATAAGTCAACTGAAATATCTTTTGGATGAAAAATATTTTTTCTGAAAATTTGTCTTTTTAATTTAAAAATGCATCTTTTTTTAGTAGAAATATTGCAACTGTTTTGTTGAAAATTCAACTATTTTCCAGAAAATTTACTTTTTGTTTAAGATTTGTATTTTTCTGTAGAGAAGTCTATTGAAATCCTTTTCGATGAAAATGCAACTCTTTTTTTTTTAAATTTATCTTTTTGATTTAAAAATTCACCTGTTTTGGTAGAATTTTCATTTTTTTCGGACAATGCATTTGTTTGGTTGAAATTTAACAATATTGTTAGAAAGTCATACTTTTTGGTTAGAAATTCAACTATTTCTTTTAAGTTTTTTTTAGTGCATCTATTTTGAAATAAATATTTCATCTTTCTTGAATAAAAATGCAACTGTTCTGTTGAAAATTCATCTCTTTTTTGAAAATTTGTTTTCTCATTTCAAAATTCACCTGCTTTAGCAGAAATTACATCTTTTTGGATAAAAATGCAACTGTTTGGTTTGAAATTCAACAATTTTGTTGAGAAGTCATACTTTTTACTTAAAAGTTCTGCTGTTTCGTTGAAAATGTAACTATTTTGTAGAAAATTTACTTTGTGGTTAAATTTACTATTTTGGTGTTTAAAAGAAAACTGAAATCTTTTCTGGATGAAAATTCAACTATTAAGAAAAATCTTTTTTTTTTATTAATAATTCATCTGCTTTAAGAGAAATTTCATCTTTCTTGGAGAAAAATACAACTGTTTGGTTGAAAATAAAACTATTTTGTTAAAGTCATACTTTTGGTTGAAAATTCTGTTGTTTTGTTAAAAATTCAAATATTTCCTAGAAAATTGACTTGTTGTTAAAAATTTTTATTTTTCTGTAGAAAAGTCTATTGAAATCCTTTCGAATGAAAATTCAATTCTTTTTTTGAAAATTTGTCTTCTTGATTGAAATATTCACCTGTTTTAGTAGAATTTTCATTTTTCTTGGACAAAAACGCAACTATTTGGTTGAAAATTCAACACTTTCTTAAAAATGTGTCTTTCTGATTTCAAAATTCACCTGCTTTAGCAGAAATTACATCTTTCTTGGATAAAAATGGAACTGTTAGTTTTAAAATTCAAAAATTTTGTTAAAAAGTCATACATTATGGTTGAAAATTGTGCTGTTTTGTTGGAAATGTAACGGTTTTGTAGCAAATTTTCTATTTGTTTAAAATTCATATTTTGGTGTTAAAAAATGAACTGAAAGCTTTTCTGGATGAAAATTCAACTTTTTTTTTGTTTTAATCAAAAATTCATCTGTTTTAGAGAAATTTCATCCTTTTTGTATAAAAATGCAACTGCTTGTTTGGAAATAAAACTATTCCGTTGAAAATTCATCTCTTTTGGTTGAAAAATTCGTCTTTTTGGATGGAGAATTCAATTTTGTTCGTAGAAACTTATTTTTTGTTAAAAAATTAATATTTTAATCTTGAAAAGTCAACTAGAATCATTTCTGGATAAAAATTCAACTATTTTTTTAAATTTTGTTTTCTTTTTAATCCTAAAATCCTAATGCTAATCTTAAAAAATCCGCTTTGGTAGAAATTTCTTTTTTTTTTAATGAAAATACAACTTTTTGGTTAAAAACTATTCTTCTTTGCTGAAAATTTCATTAGTTTGTTGAAAATTTTTATAGCAGAAAAGACATTTTTCTGTTTAAAATAAATTAATAAATTTCAAATTTTTTAATTTGTATCTGAAACACTGTTTTATTCCCTTTATAAAAGATTCTATGTTGAAAGTATTTCAAGATTACAATTCTGGTATTTGAATATTAATGATAAAGAAAAATGAAAAATTAGATAAGATAGATGAAGGAATTTTGTAAATGAAGTTCTTGAGCCCCCTGCCTAATTCTAATAGCAATAACTATAGTAAAACATTCTCGGAAACTAAAATTTAGGCAGGGGGGGGGGGTAGAAATATTTTGTTACGGTTTGTTACAGGACGGTGGAGGGGGTCTCAATGAGGGCCTATAATCCGTTACGTAATTTAAGTACGGCCCCTATTCGGAAGCAGAGGTCCAAATAAACATTTTTCATTATTTTTAAGGTGTATTCAAAATAAAGCTCAATTCTATTAGTTTGGCTTTTCATTTAATATTGTGTTATAATTATTTTGAAGGGTTTCAATTCCTATGAGAAAGTAAATAATGTGGCTATCGATCATTTTGAAATTTTTCAAAAATCTCGTCAGATTAAATTGAAACCTTGAACACCATACTCATCACATCGAGACGAACGATCACTCAGTGGAGATGATCGTATCGTCTCGATCGACTTTTTTCATTGCAAATTCTTGATCTCCATTACATTTCAGTTCCATCTGACTATGTTTTAAGCAAATCTCGATTTTGTCCAAAAATGATCGATATGCATCACTAATCAGCCATTTGACTTTAAGAGTAACTTTCTAATTTTATGGTTAAAAATTAGTCTTAGATTTTGAACATTGTAAATTTAGAGTAAAACAAATTGCACGAGTAGTATTTTTTTCAAGACCGAGAAATACCCATGCAACAACTTCCTGAAAATGATAACCCAAATTCGAAAGTTGTTATGACAACAAGTAAAGTAGTAAGAACAACCACTACAATTCTTAGAAATGAAAGTAGTAACCACAATCACTTAAGTTGTTGCGGCATATACTACAAACTAAAGAAGTTGGTCCTACTACTTTATTAGTTGTCCTGACGAACCATTTTTTCAGTGACGAATAAAACTAAAATTTTTCAAGATTTTAGTTTTGTTTATCGCTACCAATCATTTTGTAAGCGTTTCTTTGAAAAATTGCATTGCGATGATGCAAAACACTTTGCAACTTTTCTTCTCGCCGAAACTATCTCTGTGCATCGTATTATGCAAGCATAAACCGCAATGCGCACCTGCTCAACATTGCAGGCATTTTTCAACTTTTTTCTGACACGTTAGTAGTTTTATTTCGCAATTTGAATTAATAATCGTTACTTTGGAATTCAGTTATTACCCGCGATATTTTATGAGAAAACGCTGTCTCTATTTCAAGTTAATTTAATTATTGAATTAGCTAAATTATTAGGAAACTTTATTCAATTACTGTGTAAAGCAAATAATTACACATTTTATGACGTCTTGAATTACAAATTTGTTGTGAAATTATGATCATTGGGAAATTGAAGGCAAACATGTGATGTTATAATTAAACCACTCCCTTAAATTAGTACATATCGAATTGGAACACACGCGAAACAAAATGTAGATAATAACTTCCAATAACAAATCAGAGAAAGAAAGCAGGTTCTGGAACTGAAATTTTTTTAACGGTACTTTTATCGAACACACGGATTATCAATCGCGTGTGTAGTTTTTCGATTTGATGGGAAAAACAATTTTGACTACAAAATAAAAATCTCACATAACTATTTTTTAAGCCTATCTTATATTTATTTTAAGGCGATACAAATATAATTTTCCTAACGTTCTTGAAAAAATGTTAAGATATTTTCGAAGATTTCATATATTTCGAACCCAAATTTTAACAAAAAACATTATATTTTGTTTTCAAATAAAAATAGTTGAACTTATACAAAAAAGGCAGTATAACGACAAAATAGTTAAATCCTCAAGCAAACAAGATTACTTTTCGACCAGTTGTGTTTTTAACGAAAAATGTAAATTTTTTGCCAAAACAGACGAATTTTTTGTGAAATAGTATAATTTTCAGAACCGAAATATGAATTTTCAAACAAAAAAATTAATTCTGAAAGAAAAACAAAATATTTCATATTGTATCTGAAAAATATTTTTATTTAAAATTAAAAAGAGTAAATTATTCCCAAAAATATGAATTTTTAACAAATAGTTGAACCTCCTAACAAAACGGATTAATTTTCAACCAAGAAGTTTACAATTTTTTTCGACATTTTTGGAAACCTTTTGAAAGCTTTTGAGATTTTTGAAAATAATTTTCTTCAAATAAAAAATCATAAAAAATTTTTCCAGGAATCTTAGGATTTTTTTTTCTTGATACCTTTCAAAATTTTTAGAAACCTTTGAAAACTCTTTTCAAAATCTTCCAGAATCTACATTTCTTTTTAAATTGTTCCAAAGTAAAAATTGCTTTCCAATCTTTTTGAAACTTTTAAACATTCTATACATTTTTCTAAATTTCAGGAATTTTGACTAAAATTGTTTTAAAATACAATAAAATTATAACAAGTGCTGAAATTTTTTGTTATCATCTTGATCCTCTTTGAAATTATTACAGAGTTGCGTAAGTTTAATTCAAAATCTTCAAAAATATACATTTTGTTTTGAATTGATTTTCAAATTATTTAGAATATGAAACTATGTTTGGAATTTTTTCAAAACTTCCAAATATTTTTCAAAATGATTTGATTTTTTCCTACAATTTTTGAAATATCTTTATTCTCTTAAAGCGTTTCAAAATTCTTCAAGAGGTTCATTTTTTCAAAATGTTAAAAAGTCTACATTTAGCATTAAATTTCTTGAAATCATCTCAAGATTGAAATTATTTTCGAATCTTTTTGAAACTTTGAAAACTTCCGAACATCTTTTAAAATGACTCAAGGTTTTCCTGAACATTGTTTATACCCTGAAAAATGAAAAGAAGATTCTCAAAATCTGCCACTTTATTTTTTGAAATATTTTTATATCTTCAAGACTTCAAATTATTCTTTCAGATTCAAACATAAATCATTTTAAATTTTCACAGAAATCTTATTGTAGATATAGGTAATTTTTCTATGACTGTCACCGATTTTTTTTAGTTCACAAATATAGGGTGGGAGTAAAATGTTGAAAATATAATTTTTTCCTAATATAAATAAATTATTTACATCTAAAATTTTGTCTTTTATCCTTTCCTTCTTTGATAGATAAATAGATATATATTCTTATTCATTATGATCAAGGGTTTATGAATAGAATCCGTTTGTCATTTTAAAAGATTACGTTAGAAATCTAAGAAGAGAGTTATGGCTTTAATTATCAAAGAGTCAGTTAATATTCCAATTTTTTCTTTTAGAAATAAATTTGTGAAATTGAAATTCATCATTTTGGGAATGGCGATTTGCAAAATTCAGAAGGAAAAACAGATCAATCACTTCAAGACGTGTTCACGCATGCCATCAATCAAGTATTCAATGAGTGCGAGATTTTCAAATTCTATTCCACCAATTTATTTAGATATTATTTTCTATTATTAATTATAAATTAAAAAAAAAATTTTCTGTTCAAGTAAAGAATTTGTAAAGTAAGAAGCTAGTAAATTACTTAGACTCACCAACGCAAGGGTTGACCCAAAGTAGCCTCTGCCATCCGACGCATTCGTACATTTGTGATATGTCTGTGCCTTTGCATGCACAAGTAGTCCTCAATTCTGTCCCAAGAATTCCCAACATAGATTGCCTACATTCCGAAGTAGGGCCAGCACATTTTTTAGTGACACTATCTACCGCACAGCTCTGCTCATAATATTCCAATTTGGACCTGAAAAAAATTCTATATTTAATTTTTTCTAATTTTCTATGCGTGAGAATGGTCATTTCATGTTAAAGGAAACAAGTGAGTCATCGAATTCCTTTACTTTTATGTGTATTGTATATTGTTAGGGATACCAAATAATAGGTCTACAAATTAAATCGGTACTTTTACTCCGATGTCTCGTAGCTCTTGGTCAAACATGAATTTTTTTCGCCTTAAGATGCTTTTAAAGCAAAAACCTCAAACTTAAACTGCATTCTTTTTGCCTTCCAATACAAAAAGCACCATTGTGGATTCTCCGGAATTGCCTTTTACATGTTTCATTTGTCACCGCACCTTCTCCTAAGGCTGATCAATTTATTTCGGTCGCTTCAGGATAATTATTTTCACCAAGAATGCAAAAATAATGCAATGTCTTAAATGTTCCTTGTTAGAACAATTTTCAGCAAAATAGTTGAATCCTCACCAAAACAGATTGAGTTTTAACCAAGCAGTTGAATTTTTAACCAAATAAGAATGAATTTTCAACAAATGTAATTAATTTTGTACTAGATGCTACGAAAAAGCCGAATTAGCCAAATATGTGATTCTTAACGAGAAAAAATCAGTTTTCAATTGAAAATATAAATTCAATCAAAAGTGGAATAGTTACATTTCTAATTTAGAAACTTAATGCTCAACCAAAAAAAGGAAACGAATTACTAGAAAAATATTATTGTTCAATTTTTATCCAAAGATCAATTAAAAAGCTCAAAATTCAACCAAGTAGTAGAATTTTAAACTAAAAACGATAAATTTTTAACAAAAAACTGGATTGGTGAATGTTTGCAGCTTAAAAAATTATTTTTTAATGAGAAATTGAACGATTATTGGGTGGAGTTCCGAAAAGCGCTTACCTCCGAATAATTTGAAACTCCGTATACCTATGTATTTTGACGTGCTGATCACGAATATGATAGTGGAAATACCCGCAAATTTGATTTTCAAGGTCAAAACCCCAAAAAACTATAAAAATTTCATGTTTTTCCGTTTATTTCAGTAAATAATAAAAATTTACAAAAAAGCTTGAAACAAAAGTTTTAGATCTTTTGAAAATACATATTTTATATTCAATATATTTTTACTCTACGACTGACTGTTTTAGAGAAAAGAAGGGAAATGTCGGTACGAAGTGTAGAATTGCTTAGGTCACACACGGCACCCATTCCAACGTGTCATGGGGGGCGGGAAGGCACCCCTATG
>CAKNXH010001054.1:182733-222398 GCA_932178445.1 Andricus quercusramuli
TATATTCAACATAAAATATGTATTTTCAAAAGATCTGCAACTTTTGTACGAAACATTTTTGTAAATTTTTTTTATTTACTGAAATAAACGGAAAAACATGAAATTTTTATAGTTTTTTGGGGGTTTGACCTTGAAAATCAAATTTGCGGGTATTTTCACTATCATATTCGTGATCAGCGCGTCAAAATACATAGGTGTACGGAGTTTGAAATTATTCGGAGGTAAGCGCTTTTCGGAACTTTATCCCGATTTTTCAACAAAAAAGTTGAATGTTCAACCAAAGAGATGAATTTTTAACAACAACAAAAATTAGTTTTTATCCAAATATTTCAACTTTAAGCCAAGTAGAGGAATTTTTTACCAAAGAATATGACTTTCTTGAAAAGTGGTTGCATTTTCAACGAGATAATTAATTTTTCCAACCTATTCTATTAATTTAGTATTAATTTCAGCAGGAGAAGAGAGAAAGGGGGGAGGTTTCTTGAAAACAAGAAAAACATAATTCTTTAAAAGGGAAAAAGTGTTTCTTGTCGCTGCACAGTGGCTCAGAATCTCAAAATGCTAAACAAATTTTAAAAAGTGGTTTGATTTGAATGCACATTTTTTTGTATAGGCTCTTTGCGCTTTTTCATTCTCGAAAGTTTCAAGAACAGAATTAAAAGCAGTGACCCAAAAAATTCACAGGAGAAATATTTAAATCAAACCATTTTTTGAGTTACTGGTTGCCATATTGGATCAGCCATTTTGTCGAAATTTTCGCAAACGAAGTTCAGATCAGCGACCAGAAAAGTCTATACAAAAGAAATTTCATTTAAATCGAACCATTTTTTGAATTTTGTCCAGCCTTCTGGGATTCTGGCCCACTGCACACCATGGCGCTGCGACTCGACCCCAAATTTGGAGAAATTTTTCTTCAATATAAGAAATGATCCTCTTTTGATTTTTGGTGGACAACTTGAGGACACTTGACACAATAACCGAAAATAAAGAAAATTGATGACCAACTTGTTTCTTTTGGTATGGAAAATTGAAAATATTGAATTGAAAGAGGGAAATCTTAATTTAATTATAATTATGTGAATTATGTTCATGTAAATTATATTATACTGAATTTTTGAAAAACTTTTTTATCAGAATATTTGAAAATATATATAATACAATCATTCTTGTGACAACAACAGAAATTTATGCAGCACGCTATAAAAAATCGAAGTATGCGAAGAATGTATTCCGCGGTTCTAAATATCGAATTCTTCACCAATCGTTTACCACAGAGCTTTCTTCACGAGGACAATGAAATCGATACTTATTCGCGTGAAGAGGAACACAAATTAGTTTCAACCTGGAAAAGTTATATTCGCGTCCTTTCGCCTTTCTAATTGCCCTAATTAACGAAATTGGACACGGAATTTAAGTAATCCTTTTTCAAGCACATTTTATAATGAATGTTCAAGCAGGTGGAGAAGCGGTTTTATTAGCTGATTTAATCTTATTAAACTTAAACTGATTTGCGTTCTGTCTTGAATAACAAAGAACCGACTAGAATTTAGATGATTTTGGAGAAAATTTATAAAGAATTTCAAGTAAAATTCTCTGAGCTGAATTTAACAAAGGAAGTTTTAAATTTTTTCGTGTTTTCCTACTTATGTAAGAATAATCTCGCCTAATTGGAATAAAGCTTTTAAAAACGAAAAGTTTGCCCTTTATAGCATGAGAGAAGTTTTTATTCCTTTCTGCAGTCTCATTATGTAGTTAAACAAACTTTTTCTCATTTTTGTAGTGCCTACCTGCAACTTCTGTCGTCCCTGCAAAGTTCAGCTAAACTGTGACAAGTTGGTATTTCTGATCCTTCTGGACGTTGAGCACACTGTGGATGCATTTTCTCTTGTGCTAGCATACAATCGTCTCGTTTTCCGTCGTTTTTCCTTAAAAAAAAAATAAAAGAATTATTATATCCAAAATAACTTTTGAATAACACAAATTTTGATGTTTAAACGATTAGTTCGGATAAATAATGTTTGAAGAAGAAGAAAAAATTTACTTCAGCCAGGATTTGAACCAGGAATGCCCTGTCTATGAGTAGAGGCTCAACCAATTACGGCAGCGAGAACCCCACTAATGGATAATGGTGTTCCCGGTTCAAATCCTGGCTCAAGAAGGTTTTTTCTTGTTCCTTACAAATTATTTGACGAGGTTATTGTTTTAACATTGGATTTAGGTTAATTAAAAATTGGAGAACTTCCAAGAGTTAACTAAAATAATTCAATATGGGTCAAGATAAAAAGGTGACAATACCATATTCCTGGAATATTATGCGCGTGAGTTTGGAATAATAAATTTCTCAATTACAGGGTTTTTCTAAGCGTATTTTCTCCAGGAATATCCTATCTGACAATAATTTTTCCTTTACTCGGTCTTAACATTACCTTCATCAAAATGGTGTTGGAGCTCAATAAAGCTTGAGATTTTATTGTTAAAACAGGAAAATAATCGATATTTCCCTTATTTTCAATTTGAAAAATAATTTTAAATCAATTTAAAGTAATATTTTACTTTTATCATAATGTTTTGCAACATGAACATGATTTCTACATATATATAATCTTAATAAATGAACATAAAAATATGAAGCTAATTGAGGTTTTATTAAAATTAACATAGAATGCTGGAAAGTGTATTAAAATACCTTGAGAGCATTCAAATTTCCTTAATATCATTGAAAGCCTCGGAAATTACTGAAAACCTTTGGAATTTTCAGAAAATCGTTAAATTTTTCAAAGCCCTTGAAAATTCCTTGGAGTTCTTAAAAGTATCATGAAATTCTTCAAAATTCCTTTAAATTATTGAAATCCTGCGAAATCTTATAAGATCTCTTGAAATCCTTTGTAAATTCCTTAAACTGTTTGGAAATGTTGGAAAAAAAATTTTTAATTAAAAATAAAAATTCGGAATACTCATTAATTTTCCGACTTTATTTTTTTCGGTTATATAAATATAATTTTCGTTAGATTCAAGAAAATTCGAAAACAAATTTTAATATTTCAGATACGTCGAAAAAGTACAATTTCTTTATTCTACCGGATTTTACGAAATTTCAGATAAAAATCGAGTCAGCTTGAAAATTTTTTAGGGCTTCTAGCAGTTTGGAAGAAATTAAAAATATTTGATACATTTTCGTAAATTTTTCAAAGTTTTAAAATACTTTTAATCTCTTAAAAATGTCTTAAATTCCTGAATACCTTTCGAACTGACTTGAATTATACCCAAAATCTTAAAATATATTTAGAAAATAAAACAATTGTCTTAACTCCTACCAGATTTTTTCTAACATTTTTTAGAAATATTTTTAAATATTATGATATCTTTCATAATTTTTCTGAAAACTTTTTTTTTAATTCTTAAAAAACTTATTTCTAAGTTATTCTCAGATTGTTAAGTTATCTGAATATCTCTGGAAATTATTAGAAATATTCCTATTTTTTTAAGTTCTATGAAATTATATATATATATATATATATATATATATATATATATATATATATATATTTAACTGTTCCAGACTCTTTTTGGACTATGTTTGAAGTTTTTGAATCCATTCAAATGTTCTCTTCAAATTATTTTACCTAGATAAAAAGAACAGTTTAAATTATTCCAGGAATCTGAAAAATATGTTTTTATTTTCTTCAAACCTTTCAGAATCCTAAATAAGCTTAAAAGTTTTTTCGAATCTTTTCAAAGCTTCGAAAAATCTGAAACATCGAAATATTATCTAAAATAATTGACTTTTATCAAAATTCTTTAAAATCATGCAAATTTAAAAAAAATAACTTAAAGTCCTAACCGTACTGACATTTTTTTACTGGTACTGATACTAAAATGTTAACAAATAACTCGTATAGTACGATCGTAAAATGTTGAGAAACAAACTATTTCCCAACATTAAAAAATCATTTAAAATAAAAATTGTCTCTTCCATTAGTAATGTTTCTACATTTAAAAATCAATTTTATCATAAAATAAAATTATTTATTGGGAAATTTTCATTCACAAAACAGATGGTGCAGAACATTCGTAATCTTCATCAAACTGAGAGTGTAAAAATTATTCTAATTGGGAGCCATAATTGGAATCCATTAAATTCAATTTTAAAGCACTAGAGTTTTCAAGTTTGCAGTTTGGAAGTTAATTTAAATGTGAGACGATATCAACTTGGAAGAGCTAAAATCTTCTCGAAGTTCAATTTAAAATGTATGAACGTTCCGGAAATCAGATTTGTGAAATTTACTCAAAATGTACTGAAAAAGGAAAATAAATTGCCTTTTCCGAATTGTAGTTGTTATGAATTTTGAAAGCATCTATGTTTTATTGTAGTTGTCTCTCTGGTTTTGAAAATTGAAATTTTATTATTAGTCAATAGAAGACAAAACATTATTCTGTTAAAAAATTTAAGACTCACAAAAAATAATTATTTTAACAATAATTTTTGTGATTGAGTTTTTACCGCCGCTCATTTTTACCCATTTTTGAAAATTAATTCATGGCTTATTTTTGCAGGGATACATTTCCTCAAACTCTATTTTTTGCATTTTTCAGAATAAGTCAACAATTTTCAATTAAAGTTGTTTGCTCAACATTTTTTCTTTTGAACAAATAGTAGTAGAGGCATAGAGAATTTTTTTCATCAAACAAAGTTATCATTTGAAAAATAATGTTCTTTATTTGGAATTACATAATTATTAATATCTTTTTGATACTTGAAATCATACAAAAACTTTTCATTTTATTTTAAGTTTAAAAATAATATCACGAATGACGTAGTTTCAAATCAAAATCTGGTTTTAAAAAGAAAATTTTTTTTAACAATTTACTATATATAAAAATTATTGATTTATTTGTCAAATTGGAGACAGCAGACTTGTAGGGAATGTTTTCCCTGTCAAAATAAGCCATGATTTATTGAAATTCAACCATTTTTTTCAAATTGGTAAACATAAGCGACAGTAAAACTTCAATTACAAAAACTATTGTTGAAGTAATTATTTTTTGTTAGTCCTGATTTTTTCAACAACATGATGTTTTTCAGCTGGCTGATAGTAATTACATGCAATTTGAATTTTCAACATCATAGAAAACTTTTTTTCCAGAGACCTGAGTTTTAACACGTCCACTACCTTAAAAAAAAATATAAGAAAGTTTATGAAGCAATTAAAGGGAATAATTATCACACTTCTCTCTTAATATTCTTTCACTAATTGCAATCGGCGCTGATAATGAACATAGGATAAGCAGAGTAAATGGAAGCAAGTAAGTTAAACGTCAATGCTCTAAATCTTTTGTCTTCCTTTTACGGTGGGACAAATACTACATAGCATTGAGAAAATCGTGAAGATGCACCGATTTATCGCACAAGGGAGTACCTTTCAAAATAGAAAGTGCACGTCTAGGAATGCTTGAAACTGTTTCGTAAAACGAGGTATTATTGTTCAACGAGCATTAAACAAGTGGATACGTATTTTATTCGTCGAATCGAGACGGGATTCGTTCAATCTCTATTTCGCAAGTTAGGAGTGTGAGGCGAGGGAATAAGAAAAAAAGGGGTTGAAACGAGAGAAAAAGGACTCTGGGCAAAGAATCGGGAAATGGGGGACAGAAAATAAGTAACCGAAATAATGAAAGGAGAGGAAAAAGAATAAGATGGAAAAGAAGAACCAGAAGGAAAAAAAGTTGAGAGGGACCAAGTTTCTCGTATTGTTTCGCGGCGAAAGCCACTTAAAAGTTAAAACACCTTCATTAAAAAAGCCTTCTTTGGCGAATGGAAAGGCATTACGTATTGGCTCTCGGAAATCCCGAAGGACAGAGACTCGCTCAAGGGAGCGTCCACATATTACGTGAGGCTATTTTCAGTGATTTTTGACTCACCCCACACTCTCGTGACAATTTGTGTTAATTTGGTAGACACCTCCTTAAAATGTCATGTGACACTAAAGCAGAGCCCCTTCCTAATTTTAAATACGAAATGTAAATATTCAATCAAAGAATAGATAAAGAGAGAAAACCATTTAATGCTATACTTTCAATTAAATTCTCCAGACATTTTTTTTTTAGTGAAACTCCTTTTGGACGGAAGTGAATTGAAAAAAATGAGCGAAAGTACATATGACCGAACGAACAAACCTATTCCATATCTCTCTGTCTCTCTCTCACAAGTATACCTTCTACACCTTCTCTCTTTATTTGCGTCTCCCTTTTGTGCAGCGATTCGCAAGTGCTCTAACGACTCCTCTTAGATATCCCCACTAGTGCCATGCTAAGCAAACCATGTATATGCTCTCTCGCTCTTCTCTCTCTCTCTTTCTCCCTCTCTGCACTCTCTTACTATGCGATCTCCTTAAAACTCATGATGATTCATCAGGAAAAATTTCAAAGTTAACCCATCAAATTATCATTTCTATCGTGTGGTCTCAGTGCCACAAACATTTTTCATTTGAGAACATTAATATAATTTAAAGAATAACTTAGGTGGCAGATAAATTTAACAAATTAGGAGCCATCGATAAACTCTTTTTCCCTTTTTAAAGAATTCTGTTTTGTTTTGTTTTCGGAAAACTTCCCCTTTTGCTCGTTTTTTACTTAAATTTGAACTGAATCAATAGAATAGGTTGAAAAACTAATTATTTTGTTGAAAATATTACTATTTTATTAAAAAGTCATATTTTCTGGTCAAAAATCCAACTGCTTGGCTTAAAGTTTAACTGATTAGATACAAATTCATTTTTTTGTTTGAAGATTCATCTTCTTGTTTGGAAATGTAACTATTATGTTGAAAACCTGTTTACTTTTTTATTGAAGATTTATATTTGTTTCGTTCAAAATTCAACTATTTGATTAAAAATTCATCATTTTAGTAGAAAATTAATTTCTTTGGATAAGAACTGAACTATTTTGCTAAAAGTTTTTTTTGTTTGGTTGAAATTTATCTAGTGGGCACGAAATTGGCCGTTGTAATAACGTTCTTTAACGTGTATGCCCCCAGGGTAAGTTCTTTCACAGAAAATGTAAATATTAAATTTTTGGTTGAAAAATTGACATTTTAAATAAAATTTTTTTTCCTTATCATTTGCGAAGAAGGGCCAGTTTTTCCACCTGTTCTTGGTGTAAAAAGTGACCGCTTTTTGGTCGATGACGTGGCGTATTCGCAGTCTTTTCGGGCAACAGTGAAAAAAGTGGACGGATGCAGTGGAAAAAGTAAATGGACGCAGTGACAAAAGTGAGACACAGTGAAAAAAGTAAATAAAGTGCAAGCTGCTTCATGTTACTCCGGGTGCGTTCGTGCTGCCTCGGGTGTGCTCGTGCATCGTGCGCAGCCAACCTCATTCTATTTTTCGACTCCGTCCCTAACCTAAAACACCGTCAGTTTCTCCGAAAATACGGTGTTATTGTTGCGTCAATGGGCAAAAAATCGCCTTCTTTTCACAAAAAAACAGGTAAAAAAACTAGAACTTTTTAACCAAATTATAGAAAAAGTATCGTGTCCGCAATATTGAAAAAGCGACGATTTAAAACTCGCGTGATAGCCACCCTCGCTCCACTCGGGTGGCTAACTTCACGCTCATTTTAAATCTCTCGCTTTTTCGACTTGTAGTATAATGTTCTATTTCTGGTTGAAAATTTGTGTAATTTTCTGATAATTCATTTCCTTAGAAAATTAATCTCCTGCTTTAAAAAATGAACTTTTTGGTTGAAAACTCAACTTTTTGGCTAAATGTTCAACTCTTTTACTGAAAATTTATATTGGTTGTTGTTGAAGATTTATGGTTTCAGTTGAAAATTTATCTCTAGTTAAAAATTTAACTATTTTGATGGAAATTATTATTAATACTATTTTGGTTTAGAATTAATTTTCTTTGCTGAAAATATGACTATTCCATTTTTTGTTGAAAATCGATATTTTAAATTGAAAAGTTACCTTTTCTGATAGAAAATTCATGTATTTGGTTGAATATTAGTTTTTTCGGTAGAAAACTTGTCTTTTCGGTAAAAAATTTACATTTTCGGTTGAAATTTCATTCTTTTTAGGTAAAAATGCAACTTCTTGGTTGAAAATGAATGTTTTGGATGACGATCTTTTTTGTTGAAAATTCATCTCTTTTTGTTAAATTTAACGGTTTTCTATTTACAATTGAAATATTTTTTTGTTGAAATGTTAACTATTACATGTTTTGTTGAGAATTGATTTTTTCAGTTCGTAATCAACTACTTTGTTCCAAGTTGAACTACATTGTAAAAACCCATTTTCTTCTTGTTTGTACATACATTGTTTTAGTCAAAGATTCACTTATCTGAACGTAGATTAACTTTTTTTTTTTGAAAATTCTTCTTCGCTGGTTTAAAAGTCAAGTGTCTTCTAAACCATCGAACTTCATGCTTGTAAACTTAACTGTTTCGTTAAAGATTTGTCTATTTCATTAGAAAACTAATCTTGTTTGCTTGAAAATATATCTATTTGGTTGAGGATAAAACTGTTATGTAAAAAAATTGTCTTCTTTCTTTGAATTGAACTGGTTGATAATTCGTTTTTTTTTGTGGTTGTAAATTAGTTTTTCAACTGGACATTTGAATGTTTCATTTTTTTTAATTATCTTTCGTAGTTGAGAACTTGTGTATTTGGTAGATAATTCATGTATTTGGTAAACAATTTATGGGTTTTGTCGAAAATTGCTCTTTTAGTAAAAAATTCGTTTTCTTTGTTTTTAAAAATTCATATTTGTAGGTCTAAATTCATCTACTATGTCAAAAATTCAACTCTTTAGGCGAAAATTTAACTATTTGGTTGATGGTTTGATTATTTTGTTAAAATTATCAATGGAAAAAGTGTCTGAAGAATTTAATTTAGAGTATTATCATACTAGTATCAAATAGTTTCAACTCGTCATTTATTGTTCGATCGACGGTTATATAATTTAATTCATATTTTGTATTTTAAAATTGGAGGGGGTCAGCTTCAGTGTCACATGACATTTTAAAGGAGGTTTTACTGAATTCTCGCAAATCGTCACAAGAGGGAGGGCTGAGTAAAAAATAATTCAAAATATCGTCACGTAATATGTGGCCGCTCTGAAATATGATGATACAGCGGAAAAACTGGGTTTTATATTAGAACCGACTTTTGGTCTCAAGAGAGCTGCAAAAAAGGGACCTCTCTAGCTGGAAAAGAACCCAATATGATGAGATTATATAAAGAAAAGAAAATTATTTAGATTAGTCATTCTAGAAAGGAAGATAGTACAAATCAGATGTAACAGTTTTTTCAAATATGTTAAAAATCATACGTTATAATATACACTTGCAATATCACGCTCATATTGAATTATTTTTATAAGATTTTAAGAGAAAGGTGTGCGCCGTTCAGTACATGCGCAGTTAAAAATTTCGGCACCCGTCACTGGCCATCTATCGGAAATCAATGAACTAAAAAGCAACTCTTGAAAAGAGTTCCATTGGAGTCTCAGTTCTGAAGGATGCCTACTTCCTGTATACGATTTAAAAGAATGAAAATTAAAAATTTCTCTACTCACTTGCACAAGCAGAATGCAATTTCCACAGAATGTTTATGATTTGCTGACTTGTAGAAATGCTGAAGCGCATCCATGCACTCATTCCTGGCGCAGGTTGCTTGATCGCAATGGTTCAGAACTGGCTGAAGCAGAGCCTTGCAGTCTGGGTCGCTCCTGAAGAAATAGTCTCGTTAAATATGCAAATTTCTTTTGGTTCATTCGGCTCTAATGATGTCGCGATTGTGCCTTATGAAGCAGCATTATTTCACTTTAATTGAAATATGAAATTGAGGACGAGAGAGAACCAAAAAAGAAGTGAAATAGAGGGCAGGGGTAGAAACTCACTTGCAAGACGCGTAAGCGTGGTGGCACGTGCTGGATAGAATCACCTTCGTTGGTTGTGGTATTATTCTTTCAGAGTCAGGCAACGAAGATGGTATCGCCAGTCCAGCTGAAAAATAAAAGAGTTGATATTTATAGCTTTCTCTTGCGATATCCTCAATGATATATCAAGAGGAATTTCAAATATAAAATACCGGCTTCTATTTTCAAAAATTATGTGTTCTCATAGGGATTGTTTAAAAACTACGTCACGTTATATTAAACACTTTTTCCACCCCTCCTATTCTTCGTCATGGATCATCGCAGAAAGCTTGAAACCCCCAGGCATAAAATAAAATACCAAACATAAAAATATAATATTTTAACAGACTTAACAGCCCAAAATTTACTTCAACTATAACAAGTTGCATTTTTGATCAAATAGTCGAATCTTCGAATCAAAAAGACAATTTTCTTTAAAGATTTTTATTCAAAAAAGATTAATTTTCAACCATGAAAGATGACTTTTCAACAAAGCAGTTGAATTTCTGAACAAAAATGATTTTTCAAACAAATAGGAGAATATTTCACCGAATAATTTTAATTTCAAAAAAGTAATTAAATTTGTAACCAAGTAGTATAATTTTCGACACACAAAGATGAATTTTTAACCAAATAGTTGAATTTTCAACAACAAAAAATTAATTACCTATCAAGCAGTTGCGCTTAAAACCAAATAGTTGAATTTTCAAGCAGAAGGGATGAATTAAAAAATTAAATTAAATTTTTCTCCAAATTTTTTAATTTTCAACCTGAAAAGATGAACTTTCAACCTAATGGTCGATTTTTTCACCAGAGAAAATTGACCTTCAAATCAAAACAGTTGTATATTCAACAAAATAGTTGAATCTTCAAACAAAAATATGTATATAATATTCATATTTATAACATAAATATATTTTTATTTATAGTTATTCATATTATATTCATAATATCTATAATTTTCAACCCACAAAAATTATTTCGTTTTAACTGGATAGTTGAAATGAAAAAATAATAATTATAACCAAACAGTTGCATTTGCAAACAAATATTGGAACACTAAAGCGAAAGGGACGAATTTTAAACGAAAAAGTTCAATTTTTCTGTTTCAACTTTTTGAAATTATAATAAAATTTGGAGCAAAAAGGATTATTTGTCAACGATAAATGTAGAAGTTGATATTTCAACCAAGAAAAGATTTTAATTTTAAATAAAAAAAGACGAATTCAACCAAAAGATGAATTTTCAACAAAACAATAGCATTTATAACTAAAAAAGATAATGCTTCTACCAAAAGAGATGAATTCTCCAAACAAAAAAGTTGATTTTCAACCAAATATTAAAAGTTTCAACAACACAGCTGAATTTCCAAGTCAAAAAATATTTTTCCACAAAACATTTGGGCTTTTAACCGGAAAATGGGAATTTTCAAATAATCAGTCGAATTTTCAACGACAAAGGACGCTTTTGTTAAAAATTTCCTCGGATTTTTTAATAATATATTAATATTCAATCAATTAATTTTAACACTCAGTAATAAAAATTAATATTAATTCTCAAACTAAAAATGCGAGTTTTCTACAAAATAGTTAACGTTTTAATTTCAACCGGAAAATATGAATTTTCATTCAAATAGTTGAATTTTGTATAAAATTATAAGAATTTTGAACGCAAAATAAGAACTTGAAAAAAAAGTCGAATTTTGAAACTAAGAAGAAGAATTTACCACAAAACAGTTGAATTTTCAACAAAAAGTCAATCAAACCACATAAAAATAGAACTGTTAAATTTGTAGAATTTTTAACTAAGACTGATGAACTCTCAACCAAAAATATAATAGTAAACTGTTAAATTAAAAAGAAAGTGCTTTCAATGAAAAATAGTTTGTTTTCTCACTTTGGGTCTATAAATCCAGTTCACATTTAAATGAGCAAAACGAGAAAAATGGGAAGTTTCTTGAAAACAGGGGAAACAAGAGGAATTCTTTTAACAATGGTTAAAGAGGGGAATATGGAAAAGAGTGTAAAGTCCGTATTAAGATGCTTTACTTTTAGAATTAAATTGTTTATGTTTTTCATGTTCTGATTTCATTGCATAAAATTATTCATCATAATAAAGTAGATTTCTTTTTGAACTTGAATGCATTTTTTTTTTAATAGAGCTAATAAAATCATGATTTGTTCCAATCTGCAGGGTTTGCTAATGAAAATTTTTGAAGTTCTTTTAATTGAGGCCAAATGGGTTTTAACTCAATTTTTTGAAAGAAATCTTTTTATTTAAAATTTTCATCAAGAATGTTTCGAATATTAGCAATTCCAGAAATGTATACATTTTTCGATTTTTTTTCCCCTATTTGGAAAATGTGATAATTCAAATAGAATTGTTTAGAATTAACCACAAAAAATCACCAATTTTCATGTAAGTTTCGTGCCAATGTGACGTAGTTTCTGAATGGCTTCATATTTCGATATTTTGGAAATTCATTTTCCAAAGAAGGAATGCTAAAAAATGAGTCCACTTGTCTCTGAGTATATGAATGAGAAGTAAACTGAATCGTTTTAAGATTTATCACAGGACATTAAGTTGCATCTATTCCTGTATCCAGAGGGAATAAGATAAACAGGTGATATCAGAAAACCCGTCTAGGTAATTCCTGACCAAAGAAAAGTTTAAGGAAGAGGAAAACGTTTCCCTAGTTTCTCTCTTCGATGTTGGGTCGACAAAAGATGGTTATGCTTCTTATGTCATACTTTAGCTTCTCCTTATCTCTTTCTTTCCCTGAGGTAGATTGCCATTGGTAAAGTTAAACATTTCCATGGTAGACTGTACCTGCGCGACGCCTGTTTGCTCGGCGCGAGACCTAGTTTCCTTCCGGTATAGCTCTCCCGGGCAGAAATAAATGATAAATCGTCAACTGCCAGGCCCTAATGGTAGATGGGCAAGTGCTACATCCTCTACAGCCTCTACATCCACTTCTTTCCCTATTTGCACTCCTGAATTCCTCTCAGCACATTCAAGAATTTCCTGTAGCGACTCTAAAGTCAAACCATTTATCTACGTTCGCATCGCTTTCGATATAGAATTGAATTCGCACCTTATAAGCTCAAGTAGTACAGTACCTTCCAGGACACCTCAAAAGCTAATGATTAGAAACCTGCAACCACAAAGGCCCAATCTTCGCAATAGAAGACACCTGGATGTTGTGCATCATGAATACGCTCCATAAGGTCAAACGGTAAACAAAGAGTATAACTAACACGTACTGAAGTTGCTCTTATTTGTGGAAAAGTGGCGAATAAGTCATTCACCAAGACAAAGCACCTGCCCATTCATTGGAGCTCATTTAGCAATTTCTGGTGAAACGTGGCCTTCCACAACTTCAGAAGTCCCCTCAAGGGCCTGACCTAACTCCCTGTGATTTCCGGCTGTTTCCCAAATGGAAGTATCAGCAGCTGTGAGGTATTCCGAAACGTGACTTTGACGAGTGCTTCGGAAAGTGGGAGGATCTCTGGAAGAAGTTTGTGACTTCCAAAGGAGAGTACTTTCAAGGGGATATCATTGCTATTGACGAGCATTAACTCTGATTCCTGGAACACCACAAGATCGGATACTTTCCGGAAAGACATCGTATTCGATTCTTGTTCCTTCCAAAAATATCCTGCGAGAAGTGAGTGCATGTTTTCAATATCTAGCTTGATAGGTGTCCCCGTACTCTTGGACGGTACTGTATTCAATAAACACAACTGGTTTCGTGTGTCGAAATATTTCTTAGTTGAATAGCTGGATAGGTGAATTTAAGAATTACTTTAAACAAAAAATATTATTAGTTTCTTTAGGTGTTATGTTAAGAAGATTTGCTTCCCTCGGAAAAACTGAAATTATGTCAACTTATCGCGAGGAATCAATTATAACATTTTCAATTTCAAAACCTCAACTGTGGATGTTGAAGATTACTACATAATAAGTTACAATGATTTTTATTCGGATAACTTATGGAGACAAATTCATTTTACGAGAGCTATACTCTAAAAGAGAATTGCTCCGAAAAAAATTGACAAAGTACTAGAGTAAATTGAAAGGAAGAAAAAAACCATTATAGAAAGTGAAGAAATAAATAAAATTTAAGAAGAAAGTAGAGCTACCAATTGCTTTGGACCTGTAACAGCTATTTTTTGCCATAAAAAGTATTGTTCAGCCAATTGTGGTGAAGATGAGACGAGGGTAGGAGGGTGCTCGACCCTTCGTCATTACCGTAACTTCGCTCGCGTACAAGTCCATCACTTGTCTGGAAGGTTATCGGTTACGGCAGTGATCGTTCGTCATCGGGACAACTCTGTCTTCTCCTAACGACCCCTTAGAATCAGGTCGACCTTTACATTTAAGTAGCGAATGGATCACTAACGTGAGATTTCAAGGGGACAAATTTCAACCTTCCATCAGCATTGTTCTAAAAGTGCCTCGTCATCCAATGAGTATTTTTTGGTTTGATTCAAGTACCATTCTTGTAATAACCCCATTCGGAAGAAAATTTTATCCAATTTTGCAGATCAAGGAGCTTTTAGAGTCGTAATGGGGAAGTCTTGACAAAAAATTCGTCACCCCCTGTTTTCAATCAAGTTCCCATTTGTCTCGTTTGCTTGCTGGAATGTGAACTCAGTTGATGGAAGCCAATTGAAAAATCCAACTATTTTTCGTTCAAAGCTCTTTTTTTCATTGAAAAGTCTGCTCTAATTTTTGGTTCAGGAATCAGCTCTTTTGGTTGCAAATTGAACTATTTTTTATTTTCATTTTATTATTTCATTGAAAATTTGTTTTCTTTTTTTAGTTCTAAATTAATTTTCCTCACTGGGAATTTAACTTATTTATTTTTCGTTAAAAATTAATCGCCTTTAGTTGAAAATTGAACTATTATTTTTATCTTCATTTCTTTGGTTGATAATTCAAATATTTTGTTGAAAGGTTTTTTTTGACAAAATAATTTTTTCAACTGCAAATTCAACCCTTTCATTATTGATTGAAAGTAGATCGCTTTCAGTTCACAATTTAACAACTTGGTTGAAAATTTTTATATTTTGCTGTGAATTCGTATTTTTAGGAATTAACTTAATCTTGTTAACTGAAAATTCCACTATACATGCTTTATTTAAGAACTGATTGATTTTGGTTTAAAATTCAACTAGTTGCTTGAACATTAACTTTTTTGCTAAAAATTTATATTTTCATGCTGAAAATTCAACTGTTTCTTTGAAAATTTGTCTTTTTGGCTTGAAAATTCTTTTATTTTTGTAAAGAATTCAAATATTTGGTTGAAAACCACCTTTTTGGTTGACATTTTTTCAGGTTGAAAATTCAACTGTTTTTGGAGATTTCGCCTTTTTGGATTGAACATTCAACAATTTGGTTGACATTTTTTTTCTTCCTTCCCTATAAAAGCTTTCCTGTTTGACAATTCGACTCTTTTGTTCAAAATTCGTCTGTTTTGGTTAAACTGAACTGTTTTTGATTTAAAATTAGAATCTTTTTTTTGTGTGAAGATTCATGATTTTAGTTGTGAGATTAACTATTTTGTTGAGAACTTAACGATTTTATTAAAAAATCAACAATTTGGTTGAAAATGTATGTATTTTGTTGTATATTTGTTCTTTTTGGGTAGAAAATTAATTTTCTTAAATGAGACTGTAACAACTACGTATAAAGTTGAATTACTTTGTTGAAAATTCGTGTTTTTTCGGTTCAAAAATTAATTTTTCCAAGCTGAAAAATCAACTCTTCCTATTTTGGTTAAAAATATATCATTTTTTGTTTAAAATTGAACTATATATAAAAAATTACTCTTTTAGCGCAAAAATCTTTCCTGGCTCAAAATTCAACTATTTTGTTCAAAATTGAATTATTTTTTTATAAATTTTACTGTTTTTTTAACATTTGTGTTTTTGGATAAAAAAATTCTTTTTCTTTTATTGAGAATTCAACTACCTAAAAAAATTCGGCTTTTTGGCTGAAAAATTATATTAAAATTTGATCGTTCATGTTTGAAAATTGGACCATTTGGTTGAAAATTCAAATAATGTAGTTATTTTAACTATAAAAAAAAAGTTGAACTACTTCGTTGAAAATTCATTTTAGTAGTTAAAGACCCATATCGTTAGTTGAAATTTTTTTTCTCTTGACAGAAAAATCTTGCTTGACTTAAAATTCAACTATGTTGTTTTAAATTTAATTATTTTGTTATGAATTTTACTGTTTTGTTAAACATTTGTTTTTTTCAAATTAAAAATTATTTTTTTATTAAGAATTCAAATTCCTTCTAACTGAGAAATTTGGCCATTTGGCTTCTAAATTGAATTGAAGTTTAATTTCAGGCGTTTATGAAAGGAACTCGAAGAGAAAATTTTGTACTGATATTGGGGTTGCGTGAAAAAAGTTTTTAAACTAGCGAGACTTAGTTTTTAAATCTCCTCTTGCGGACTTGAAGAAAATTTATTTTTTATCCTCAGATTGAGATACTCTATTTTTTTCAAATTATCGTTTAAACATAATCTCAAAAAAACCTGAAAGAATAAAAAATTTATTCACACTTTTTTATTCAATTTTTTTTTAACTGAATAAAAACTTTTAAGAAAAAAAGACAAGACCGGCAGTAAAAAAACGTCGCATGATATCCCTTTAGAGCGACTTTTTCTTCGCGGAAAACGGGACTTCTCCGATTAGGTTCTCCTTTCATAAGCTCTGTTTATCCCATCAGAAGAGAACTTGCATTTTAAGGAGGGTGAGAGACTTTGTTATCAGAGGATATGCGATATCGTGAAGATGCGAGGAAAAACAAGTTTTAAAATAGGCCACGTGTCTGCTTTGATGGCCTAATAATCTGTGTCTTCATTAAATGAGTGTTTGTGGATTTTTTCGGTGAGCGTCACGATTAAGGAGTCGAACGCTTGATGGGGGATGGAGAATCCGAAGGGTCGTTTGTCTCAATAAAGTGCGTCTGATCCACCCTCTCAGCAGAGAATTACGACTAGTCATCCCATGAGAAAACCCTTCTTTCCTAGTTAGTCAGGTTCTTTTTTTTTTCTCCTAAGCAGGAAATGTGCCAGACAAAAAAAAGGAAGGAACGGCTATGTATTTTTAGGCATCATTTGAAAAAAAAATTACCAATTTTAATTAGTCTTTAATAACTGACCTTTTTTAGTATATGTACGGGGCCGTTCAAGAACTACGTCACGCGATTTTCAAAACTTCTTCATCCCTCTCTCCACTCCTTTTTTATCACAGTTCGTCACACAAAACGTAAACAGCCCAGGGGACGTCAGAAACACGACACGAACCCACGGCCCCTTTAAGTCAAATTTTTGTCTGCGAGTTTATTTGATAAAAACATCAAATAAAACACGGAACATAGAAATATAATATTTTAATAGTAATACGAATACAATTATTTTCAACCAAAAATGATAAATCTTCAACGGAGAAGTTGATATTTTGGGCTAAAAAGTCGAATTTTTAAAGAACGATTGACTGTTGAGCCCGAAAATGAACAAGAAGACTTTTCGAACAAATAGTTGAATTTTCAGAAAAATAGTTAAATTTTCAACAAGTTGGTTACATTTTTAAATACTTTATTGAATATTTGACCTGAGGAGATACATTTTCAACTCAGTAGTATAATTTTGAAATAAAAAAATTAATATTCAACAAAAATATTGCATTTGCAACTAAATAGTTGAACCTTTGAGCAAAAGGGAAGACTTTTCTAAAATGTAGTTGAATTTTGAACCGAATAGTTGACATTCTAAAAATAATACGTTTTTATAAAATGTTTGAATTTTCAAGAAAATGATTCACTTTTTAACAAAAAAGTACAACTTTTAACTATATAGTTGAATTTTCAAGCGAAAAATACAGATGTTAAATAAAACAGTTAAATTTTAGAACAAAATGGGTAACTTTTCAACAAAAATGTTCAATTCGTAACAAAATAATTACATTTTTACCGAAATAATTAATCTTTTAGCTAATTTAACGAAAAAGATGAATTATTAACCAAAAAGATTTTTATTTTCAAAACAGTTGAATTCAACCAACAAATGCAAAGTTTTAACTAAACAGTCGAATTTTCAAGCCTAAAAGATGAATTTTCTATAAGACAACCAAAAACAGAATAGTTAAATTCTCAGTTCGAAAAATTGATTTTAAACAAACAAATAACAAATATTTAACAAAATAGTTCAATTTTCCACCAGAGAGATGAATCTCAAACTAACCAAATAAATTTTTAAGTAATTGAACTTTAAATCAAAATAAATCAACCAAGAAGATAACTTTCTACTAAAAAAGACAAATGAGCTAAGTTCAGAGTTTAAAAAAATTGTAACACGAGAAAACGAATTTTAAACAAAAAATTTCAATCTTCTACCAAGAAGAGGAATGTTAAACGAAGTAGTTGACTTTTTAACCAGAAAATATGAATTTTGCATTTTTTTAAAACTTGTTCAACTTTATACTGAAGAGTTGAGTTTTCAACAGAAAAATATGAATTTTAATGCAAAATTTGATCCTTGAATTTTCAACTTAAAACCATCAATTTTTAGTCAAAAATGGACTAGATCAATTTTCATTTAGAAAAATGAATTCTCAACAAAATAGGTGAATCTTCAACCCAACGGTAGAGTTTTTACGCAAAAGAGATTCATTCTGAGAAATATGTAGCAGCAGACTTTTCAATTAAAAAGAATTACCTTACAATGAAAAATAGTTGGATTTTCCTATTGGACTCTATTAATTCAGGTAGTATTTAGCCAAAAAAAAACAGGGGCTGTTTTTTGAAAACAGGGGCAATATATGTTTCCATAGATGGTTTAAAAGTGACGTTAAGCCAAAAATTGAAATTTTAAGGTCGTTCAAAGTCATGTGATCTACGATAGTTTCATCGTACCCAAATAGGAGAAAGCGACCGTGTTCAGTAGTAACAAACGTTTATGATCAACCATGTGACGTGAATGTAACGACTTTATCAAAACGGTAATTAAAATCGTATCAATTTCAACCCGTCAGCAGTTAGTAACTATATAACTTCACGACAGGAAAATCATTCAAAGTCCGTGTCGCTTTTGAAAATATACTACTATTCCTTAACGTTATATATTATAATAGTTTATAGTTAGGGAGTGTCTTCCGTTCTCTTTAGGAAAGTTCGAGGAGCGAAAAAATATATTCCAGGGAGGCTAACATAAACTCTAATTCTTTATAACAATTTCTAAGGTCCTTCTTTACTTTCCTGTTTTGCATTTCGGTAAAAAAGTTACTAATTAACAAATAATTACAATTAACCATAGATCAATTAATTAGCAATTAACAATTTATTAACCACATCAAGAACAGATATTCTAGAGATAAGTTTCACAAAATTGATATAAGTGAAGAATATTCTTCCAATAATGGTTACACAATTGATTGGCTTTCAACGAAAAATTCAAAAAATGTATTTTGAGTTCAATTAATATCTGGACATTTTCTTTGTAAAATAAGCAGGTTCCAAGAGACAGATGTAAACTTCAGAATTTTATTTTTCAGCCACTTTTTTCAATTCGGTTATTTTGAAGGCACCTATTGAAGATAGAATGCTCTCTTTTATTTACCGAGAATTTTTTCTTGTTCAATTTTGTCTTAATTATTTTGGAACTGTTTGAAAAATATTTTCGTCTCGAATCGAGGAACCTTTGGAGTTCTTGCATCAATTTCGCATTAAGTAAATGACAAAATTTTACTGTAAAAATGGATTTTAAATTAATATATTAGGAATCAATAATGGTTTTAAAACAAAAGGTAATAAATATTTGTATGCATTCCTCGGTTCGTTTTGAAATATCAATGGTGAAAATAAGACCATCAAATTTCGTCTGCAAAAGTACTCTCCTGCAATTTGTTTTTTAATTTATTGAATTTATTTGTAGGTGCTTGTAAAAATGGCTTTCAGTTTCTCGTACTTTCTTGTTAGAATGTTTCCACCAGGGAAATAGATGAATTTACGACAGTTAGGCAGAACCTTCAAAAATGAAAATTAATTTTCAATAAATGAGTTCAACTTTCAAACAAGCAACTGCATTTTAAATAAGAAAGAATGAGTTCTCAGCAAAGAAATGTGTTAGGTAATACTTCAACTAAAAAATATATTAATTCTAGTTCAAAAACAGTTGAATTCTACAAAAAAAAAGCAATAAAAAAAACCGTTGAATTCTCAAACCAAAAATATGAACGTTCAACCAAACATTTATCTTTGAGCTAAACAGTTGAATCTTCTACCAAAATAATAGTTATTTCCCATTCAAAAGGCGAATTTTGAACGGAAAAATTGAATTGTTGAGCCAAAAGACGAACTGTTTGCTGAAAACTTAATTTCCAATCAAATAGTTGTATTTTCTACCAAAATAATAACATTTGTTATCCAAAAAGCCGAGTTTTTAACAAAAAGTGGCTCGAAAATATCAACTTTAGAATGAAAGAATTAATAAATTTTCAAACAAATAGTTGAATTTCCAATTGAGAGAGATACATTTTTAGCTAAAAATGGAATAGTCAAAATTTCATTTAAAAAAAATTAGACCAAGGAAACGAATGTTGAACCCAACAGTTGAATTTTTGAGCCTAAAAGATCAATTTTCTATGAAACAGTTGAATTTTTGAATCAAGGAATATGAATTTGGAACCAGAATGTCTATACTCAAGTCAGTAGTTGAATTTTCAATCAATTAGTTTAATTTTCAACCAAAAAAGACGAATTTTGAACTACATACCAATTTTTTATTAAATTCAACCAAAATACTTCAGTCTTTAACCTATGAAATTAAATTTTGATCGAGTAGTTCAACCAATGAAGATTTATTCTTAATGATTTTTAAACTTTTAAATTGTAAAGAATCAACTTTCAACGAAGAATAGTTAGATTTTCATTTTAGGGTCCATTCATTCAGTTCGCATTAAACGTCGAAAAACAAGAAAAAGAGGAAGTTTCTTGGAAATGGGTGAAAGACTATAAAGTCTCACAATTCATAAAGGACCTAAACAATGAAATACAGTGGAAATACTCGTTTTAGGTCGATTTTCCTTTATGGGGAATATTATAACTGATTCGAAAAAATTACAACTGAATTTAAGTCAATCAAGTTTTCCTAAATTGATTAATTAATGTACTTCATCTGGCAGAATGAAAATTACAATATGCTTACGAGTAATTTTTCCTGATTAATGTCAATCAAGTACGGTACTCCAGTATTTATAGGGGTTGAGGAGGTGGCTGGACTTAAAAGCGACGAAAATAATTTCCGACTATTCTCAGAGTGAATTGCAAATCAGATCGCTTTTGTTTCTGGCGTGGAAACTTGCGCCAAACGTTTCGAAACGACTAAAGTTATGGGATTGAAATTCATGAAGCGACGGGCTCGCTTACAGCATTGACGACACTTGGCGAAGTCGCAGCCGGTAATGGTTCATCCCTCGAGAGGGATGAATGCGTGCAGCGGCTTTGTTCTTCCTTAATATACTCGTTTGACGATCTCGCGAACGAGGCTCTTGGGACTGTTATATCACAAACATTCAACTAAGGATTATTTTGTACACCTCCTTTGAAACATATTCATGCAATTGAATTCATTCAATTAAAGGGTAGCAGAGCGAAAGGGCGACAAAAATGTTCTCACATGTCTATTGTTAATATAAAAAAATACGCATATGATACTTCGGAGTTTTTCAATCAAAGAAAAAAAAGCCTCATGAAAAAGGTATTCCAGTTCTGAGAAAATGGAGGGCTAGACTATTCAAGCTTGAGATCATTTTTCATGGTGATTTAAAATTTAATATTCATAATCACTGATTTGTGTAACCAATACAGCGAAAAGTAATGAAGACAGTCACCCTATTAAGGGTGAATGCCATGCCAGAATCAGACAAACTAGACCCTTACATCGTCGATTTTTTCCAGCTTTGGATACTTCTTTGTTTAGTAGAAAAAATGTAGATTCGTTGATATTTCTCTCCAAACATTTTTTTACTTGAAGTTATTGCTATTTTTCTATTCTGGACACTTTTTTTAATCTCTAAAACACGATTTTCACGAATTTATGGAAGGCTGTAACGCTTGGCTCAGACCTAATCCAATGAACTAAAACCCTTTTTATTGGTGTAGAACACCCCAGGGAATCCAAGTTTCAAAGTTCCAATTGATACCAAAAGATATGTATTTCACGAGGTATTTCATGGTTATTTTTTATATTTTTAAATATAAAAAAGTCTTTTTCAAATACACGATTTCCAAAAACTGCCTTTCCCGATTTCCTTTATACTTCGTTATTTTCTACTTTAAAATGTACTCCTAGAGGAAAAAAAATACAACCTATGTGCTCTACATGCATTTTTTTTTAAATTTAATCTGCAAAAACGAAATTTGTGCTTAAAGTCTAATTTTCTCACTATGTAATTCAATATTTTTTCTTGAGGTCAAAAATAATAAGTGTTTATAATCTTTCTAATTGATTTTGCAGGTTTTATAATGAATTTTACTGACTTTTTGTATTATTAAAATAAAAATGCTAAAATTAGTTGAATTGTTTGTGACCCGCGGAAAAAATGTGTTGCTTGGCACCCGGAAGAAGTAAAAAAAAAAAGTTGGAAATCGGTTGATATGGAGACAATGAAAAAAATCTCGAAATTATAAGAATAATTTTAAAACTCCGAATTGAAATATTCCCGACAGTTTTCAATATTATCGAATATAAAACCTTCCGATAATGCGCAGTTCCGAAAATAAAATTGCGGACATTATAAAATATCCGACTTTATAAAATTACAGCCGCAAAAAAAATTCCGAATTATAAAATTCTCAAATCTAAATAATTGAAAAATTGTTTTAATAATATAATTAATAAAATAAGAAATAAATTCATCAAGTCAAAGTATTTTATTTCGTTTATTATTCAACTATTTTTTAATTATTGAGATTTAGATATTTCCCTGTGTCGGCAATTTTATAGTTTTAGAAATTCCATAGTGTCGTTAATTTTGCAATTTGGGGAATTGTTCATTTCGAATACTTTTTTTCGGCAATTTTCCAGTGTTTTATGAATTTTATTTTTCGAAATTTTGTAGTTGTCCCTTAATATCCTCTGTATGATTTTTGGATTTTGAGATTCCAACAGAGTTTGGTACTTATAAAAAAATTATAGAAGTTGTTATTTATGTGCAATTTCTGCTAGTAAACAGTAATAAAAGTAAGAAATTTAAAAAAAAAATTTGGTTCAATTCCGAATTTTTTGAAGACGTGTAAATGGTATATTGTATAGATTGAGATAAGTGGATACTTGTTTCGAAAAAATTGAATATGTGGAACCTGAATGTTTTTTAGTTTGAATTCGAAAATCATACAAATATTTTGCAAATTTTTTTTTCTCATGATTTTTGCATTATTTTTGTATCGATTTTATAATGCTTTGAACACTTGATTTTTTTCATGAAAAGATAAATAATAGCACACTTGTTATTTGCAGGTTTTCAAAAAAATGTTATTGGACACATTTTTTTTTGTAATTTCTAATTTTTTATTACTGTTCACTGAAAAAAAAAACTGTATGAATACCAACAATAAGACTTATTTCAAAATAAACGAGGAAAAATGAGCCTACATTTATGTGGAGCTTTAACTATATTTGTTGTGAGTTATTTTACTCGATAGCCTCTTCATTAATAATATTAATTGAAAAAATTAATTTAATAGTATAAAAATGATACTTTAAGAAAAAATTTGTAAAAAAATGTTAATTTTTTTTGTATATAAAATCAATTGGAATCTTAAAACTTGGATTACTGGGGCTTGTTTTACACAAAAACAATCACTTTCAGTTCATCAGAAAATACTATCAATAACTTAGAAAAAAATGTTGAAGTAAATTTGTTGGCAATCTAGACTTTCTCTACTCAAGAAACAAGTCGGAAAATTTTTGAAAAAATGAATGGTGTCTTGAGTGAGATCCACCTGAGCTAATGAATAGTCTAATTTTCAGAAAAATGTTGGTTATCCAATTTTAATATTTCACTCCTCGCTCCACTCTTAATTAGAGTGTTGCATAAAAATAATCCTTATTTCTCAAATCAGCAGATCTTCATAATACAGTGGCTGCATGTACCGAAATTTCGGTACGAAAGCTGGATTTTTTCTGAACGAATAGCGGCACCTGGAAAAGGTCCAGTTTTGATTTGCAATCTTTCAAATTATCAGAATTCTAATGAATAAATTAAAACGAGTTCAATATAGAATTTGTCAAAATTTAGAAATGGTAATTTTAAAAAAATGTTGAAATATGCAGATCTTCATGATTATAAAATTCATTTACTTTTGAATACTCTGCTCATCAAATGTTCATTTAAAATATTAAAAATTTAAAAAGTGACAATACCGAATGCATATTAATTAATGCATATATTTATAATTTGTTCAATTTTTTTTTGTACCCGAAGATAAAATGCCTAGCATGATAAGTATGAATAATGGTAAGACTTAATGGTAACTTAATGTTACCATTAAGTCTTACATTTGTAAATTTTCAGTTTTGAAGTGCTCAATTTGAAATGGTTTAATTTTCAAGTATCTCAGCTTTGAGAACTGTGCAAAGCTTCAACAAAAAAAGTACATTTCTTTAAATCAGACATTTTAGAATTTGCAACATTTAATTTTCAAGTTTTCCGATTGTTTTTATCTTCTGATTTTGATTTTTCAAGACTCATTTCATATTATACTATTCTTAAATTTGAAATATTTCTGAATTTAAATTTTTCTCAGTGTTTGCATATTCTAAATTATACTATACAATGTACAACATTTTTATTGCATTTTATTTAAATTTATTATTGGTTATAATGCCTTTGAGTGCATTAAATTACGATTGTATAATCAAAATTTAACATTATTAAATGTTGAATGTTGAGCAATTTTTAATGTATCTAAGTTCGATAATTTTAAATTGGACAGGCAATAATTTCAATTGAATTGGATAACCTTAGAATTTTAATCTCTTTCTTATAATCGTTCAATTTTTAACTTTTACATTACTGTTCCAGCTATAAAGATGAACACTTATCTCATATTGTTAAATATTTATAAAATCATCGAAATTATTGGAAGAAAATCGACCTAAAATAATCAAATTATAAATTTCAGAGATTCAACGTTTGAATGATACAAAATATTATAATATCTCTTGTCTTGGTCTTCAAATAATGAGGCAAAAATTCAATTTCTGAAGAAAAATGAAATAATTTTAGAAGTAGAAAAATAGTTCTTTTTATAGAGTTTCGCCGCTGTTTGATTTAATTCAATCCATTTTATAAACAAATTCTCGATACTTGGCTTTTGAATCATCTAACTTTTACATCCCTTATTTCTGAGGCGCTGAGTGCGACTTCGCGTCGTTTTCCATGTCAGGTCTAGTGTCTCTTATAAAGTTTAGAAATATCGTTTCTCTAACTTCGCGTGCCGGAACTCGAGCAAGGTGAAGATTCTCCAAAGTTGTTGGGAGAAACAGAGGCAATCTGAACTCACAGTAATTGGACCCTGTGTCCGGTATAGTCTGCAGGAGATCTATGCGTATCTTGTACGACTTGCCCAATTCGCTGAAAAAAAAATTAGAAACAAAAAAGTCGAGTAATGATTCAACCTTTAGAGTTTCTGGATTTACCTTCTCATCAAAAATAGTCAAAATGGAAGCCGCGCGCCCACAAAAAAAGATTTTTTAGCCTACCAAGACGTTAATTAAGTCAATCCGATCTCCCTTCTCCATACCTTTTCCCATAAATACCTCTCCTACGCCCTCTCCTTAGGCAAAAATTTTTCTCACACATCAACTACTTCCCCTCCATCATCTACTCCCCCTCCTTTACACATGTCTTTTCCTCAATTCCCTCTTTACATCACCAACCTTTGCCTAGTTCTCCCTCCAAGACTTCCCTTCTCATCAAGCCCCCTACTCCCCTAACTTACCTACAACCCCTTATTTCCACCCTACACTATCCATACTTTGCCTCCCTACCCCCATCTCTCCAATCCCCATCCACATTTCCGCTCACTTTTTACTCCTACCTTCCTACAATTCGATTCGATTTCCTTATTTCCCCTCCCATCACTTGTCCTCACTTCCCATACTTCCCCACCGCGCACTGTCCATACGTTGCCACCCTATCCCAATCCCTCCCATCCCCAATCACATTTCCCTTTACTTTTCACTCCTACCTTCCTAGATTTCCATTCACTTTCCTTATTTCCCCTCCCATCACTTCTCCTCACTTCCCATACTTCCCCACCGCGCACTGTCCATACGTTGCCACCCTATCCGAATCCCTCCCATCCCCAATTACATTTCCCTTCACTTTTCACTCCTACCTCTCTACAATTCCATTCGCTTTCCTTATCCCCCCTCCCATTACTTCTCTTCACTTCCTATACTTTCCCACCCCTCCCTCACGGACTGAAACTATAAGGGTTTCTGCCCAAGAATACGAAACCTGATAAAATTTTTATTTACGCTTCGGTCCATAAAGAAAAAAGTTTTCATCAACAATGTTGAAATTTCAAGCTAATAAGATGAGCTTTCTACAAAAAGGTGAATTCTGAACCAAACATTTGAATTCTCAACAAAGAAGATGATTTTCAACAAAATACATACACTTTTAACTAAATAGTTAAACTTTCAACCAACAAGATTAATTTTCTATCAAAAAATCCGAACGCTCCATAAATTTTAAACCAAATAGTTGCAGTTTTTAACTAAAAATATGAATTTTAAACAAAAACATAAGATTTGGATTTTCAAATGAAAAAATTAATTTTCAATAGAAAAATATTACTTTTCTACAGCGAGTGGATTTTTCGACTCAAAAATATAAATTTCGCGAAAAAAAGTTGGTTTTCGACCAAGCAGTTGATTTTTCAAAACAAATGGATAAATTTTCAGTTTAAAAATAATTTTCATTTAGAAAAATGAAATTCCAACAAATTAGTTTTGAATTTCATCTAAAGAGATGAATTTTCGACTAAAATTATGACTCTTCAACCAAGCAATACATTTTTTTAAAAGTAGTTTAACTTTTATTCTTGCACCAAAATGGTGAATGCGGCGTGGTGGCTAATGTCGCGCGTTCGATTTTTCGACAATTAACGCATTTTCTGCTTGTGGAGGTACTTTCATTACATGTTTATATGTTTTCAACGTTACATTATTAAAAAATTGGGATAATTTAATTTATTGCCTGATTTTTATGACGGTAACTTGGCGCACGAGTTTGTGGTTTGTTTTGCTCGGGGAATTTTGTAGAAATAAAGTGCCGGTGTTTTGGTAGAAGGTGAGAAATATTTACTAAAAGTAATAACATTTCGTTTCTAATATGCATAAAAAAGTTTTATCCTAATTACTATCGTATATTTTAGAGTTGTTTTAGAATAATTGTATTTTAAAATCGTTTCACTAGTTTTCGGTTTACGTTTGTTCTGACAGAATAAATATTTAGAAGGTTTAGAGTAGTGATATTATTTGAATGTTGAATCATTATAACTGTTTTGGAAAAGAATACATTTTACTTAGATAGATAAACGTTTATTTTTCAGCCTGCTGGCCTTAAAAAATTGACTTGCTTACACATCCATTTTTTACAGAATTTTCTTAAAACTAACCCTTAAAAAACTAACATCCTTCCATTCCTTATCTCTAAGCCGCACGCTCGTATCGCCTTGCCTTCCTCGCTTCGCCTCGCTCGCATATCCCTACTTTTTCGCATTGCCTCGCTTGCCAACCTCTGTTATCGCTCTAATACCTACTACTTATCTACTATTTACAATATTTACATGTTACTTATATCTACTTTCTCTCCTATTTACAATCTTTCCTTCTCCACTCCTCTTCCTCCTTCCTTCTCTTCATCACCATCTTACCCAACACTCCCTTCACCCATGCTACTGCCCTTTTTTCCCCCTTTTCATGCAACAATACCTCCATGCTTATCTCACTTCTTTCTACCTCCACGCACTCCTCCAACCAGTGCTCCACTCTTGCATCCCCCTTTCCACACAGTTCACACATCCTCTTCTCTCGCGAGAGCCAGAACCTATTGAAGCCCTCCATGCACCCACACCTCATCCTCGCTATAAGCTCCTGACTTCCTTTCTCTCCTTTCTCACATAAATATTGCGCTCTTGCACTTGGCATAATCCACACATAGTTCCCGTTGAATCTTGACTCTCTTATTCTCTCTTCCCCTTCTGTCTTCTCTCTCTCCATGCCGTTTTGCTTAACCACGTCATAAACCTTCCTTCCTTCCTCGTGCATCCTTCTCACTTCATCCATCTGCAGTCCATTCATTCTAAAATACCTTTCCCTCTCAGCCTCCATCTTCCCACCCCCTCCCTGGTTCTCCTTTTCCCACCAACACGCCCTAACTAGCCTACTTCCCCCCTCTTCCAAAAATTTCTCCTCATATTTACACGCCCGGCTCCCTGCTAGAATTCCTACACTCGCTCTCCCCGTCTCCCTCCTGACAATATAATTAGGCGTGTTCCTTGCCAACCCCAGGGTCCACTTTACATACCTCTCCTGCGTTCTATTAACCTCTTCACTTTCCTTCCACCCCCACACTTCTACCCCATACAATAGCACACTCATCACTAGTGAATCAAACAATTTCATTCTCCTTCCAAAATCATCTGCGAATAACTTCTTTCCCAACCCCCACACCTGCCTCATCACTACATTTGCCCTCCTCACTCTCTCTTTTATGTGACCATCCACTCCACCATTCCTTCGAAACACGAAGCCCAAGTACACAAACTCTTTCACCTCCTGCACCTCCTTTCTCTTCCACTTCCACTCCCTTCCCTTATCCCTTCCCCCTCCTTTTCTGAACACCATAACCTTGGACTTTTCCACATTCAGCTCTAACCCCTTTTTATCCAGGTATCTTCTCAACCTCTTAATCATCTCCTTTAAGGCCTCCTCGCTGCTTGCCAGCAACACTATGTCATCTGCATACGCTAGTGACCAAATTCTAACCCCTCCTATCCTGACTCCTCCTACCACCCCGGCCTCCAGCTTACTTTCCATATCCGCAATTAAAATCGCAAAAAGCGTTGGGCTAAGTGGACACCCTTGCCTTAACCCCCTATCCATCCAGAATCCCTCCGAAATCCCCTCCCCTCCTCTTACCTTGTCTTTTGTCTCTTCATATATCTCCCTTACCCTTTCAATTAGGCCCCTCTCTACTCCCCTATCCTCCATCGCCTCCCACAACCTCCCCCTATCCACCGATGGAAACGCGCCTTTGAGATCCACAAAAAACGCGTACACTCTCGCCCCTTTCTTCGCTAATTCTCTATCTACCACGTGCTGCAGCACGTAAATATTGTCGATAGTACTCCTACCCGCCCTAAATCCCGCCTGCGTCTCCGGCAATATTCCTTTCCCCTCAACATCCTTCCGCAGTCTCTCTGCCACCACCATCGCATATACTTTATACGCCGTATTCATTAGCGTAATCCCTCTATAATTTTCCTGCATATCTCTATCCCCTTTCTTATACAGTGGCACTATTAAGCCTTCTCTCCACCCTCCTGGGAATCCCTCACCCCTCCAAACTTTCTTCACTACCTCCTTCAGCCTCTCCCTAACCTCTTGTGTACTAAACAGCCATGCTTCGTTCTCTACCCCATCCAGCCCTGCTGCTTTTGACCTTTTCAACTTCCTTATCTGCTTCTCTATCTCCTCGTCATTCAACTCCTCAATCTCTGCCTCCCCCGTTCTTCTACTTCCCCCATCCGTCTTCCTTGAATCTGAGCCCTGGAACGATTCTTTAAAAAATTCCCTCCACTCCTCACTCCCTATCTTCTCGCTGACCCCCACCCTGCGCTTCCTAAACCTATTTATTATCTTCCAGACGTCCCCCTCCGTCTTAACATTTGCTAACTCCTCTTCCAGCTCTTTCTCCTTTTCCTGTTCTTTCTTCTTACACATCAATCTAAACCCCTTCCTCGTTTCTACGTACTCCTCCCTTCTCGCATTACCCTCTTTCCACTTCTTGTACTTCCTCTTCACCTTCCTTTTCATCTTTTTACATTCCCTATCCCACCATGGCTTCACCATTCCTTTCTTCTTCTTTCTGAATACCTTCTTTTGCACACACCCTTTCACGTTCTCTTTCAGATCCTCCCATATCTCTTCCACAGACTCCCCTCCAAAGCGTACCTTTCCTAGCCGCTCCTGATACTTCTCTATCGCCTCCCTCGTCCAGGTCACCCTCTCCCCTATCGAGACTTCTTCCCCGCCTTGTCTTCCTCCACCCTCACCTCTTATCCACAGACTTAATGGCTGATGGTCTGATTCCACCCTCCCCTCTACTGCGAATTTTTCCGTCTCCTCCCATCCTTGCATATTCATTACCACGTAGTCTATCACCGATACCCCCACCTTACTTACATACGTGTACTCTCCCTCTTCGTCCCCATTAGCCATACCATTCGCCACTGCCCACCCTCTATGCTCCATCCAGTCCCTTAGAATCTCTCCCTCCTTATTTATTATCCTATCCTTCGAATTCCTTTTGAAGCTCTCCCCTTCCCTGTAAAGGCCCCCTTCCCTTCCCATCCTCGCATTAAAATCCCCACCCAGTATCACCATACCCTCCTCTCTTTCGCCTAGCAATTCTTCCACCCTTTCTTTAATTCTTTCCATCCCATCCTTATTGTACACTGTCACAAACTTACACGGTATCCCTCCTATTTTTACTTCCCTCATTTGCACTCCCTCCCTCTCTTTCTCTCCATGAACTTCTTCCTCTAATCCATCTCTAACCCCCGTTATAATTCCCCCACTAGCCCTTCCTTTTTTCTTCACTCTGACCGCCTCCTGGAGTCTCCACTTGTACCCCCTTGGCAGTTTTGGCTCTATTCTGTCCCATTCCTTTCTTTCTACCCACGTCTCAACCAGTCCCACAACATCAAATTCTTGTACATACCTCCAGAACTCCTCATCCTTCTTCCTTATCCCTGCTACGTTCCAATACAACACCTTCAATCCTCCTCTATCCTGCATTACCCCCACCCCCCTAATGCCTACGAAACAAATTCCCCTGCACCTCCTTCAACACCTCTTTCTCCTCATCCCACACCCACATTTTCTCGTCTATTTTTATTTTTCTATATCCTACCTTCGCCGATCTCCCTTCACTCTTCTCCCTTCTAGCCCTGTCGTTCAGCATTCTCTGCAAATCCCTTTCCTTTCTCGTTAAATCATGATCGATGAAAACTCTCCTATCCTGTATCCTATTTTTATTTCTCATTACCCCCAACTTTTCTTCCCAGCTCTCCATCTCCACAACCGCCACTTCCTTGTCCTTTCTCCCCTCCAACTTAACTTTCCCTACCCTGCCTTTGACCCACCCTATGCTCTGTAGCAGCGCTTCCACACCCTCTCTTTCTTCCCCGTTCTTTAGCTTCAACCCTTTTACTACAATATTATTCCTCCTGTCTGCCTTCTCTTTTCTCTCCATTCTCAACTCCATTGCCCTTAACCTTTCCCTATCCGCCCTCTCCTCCTTCTCACTCCTACGCTCTCCCACTTTCTCTTCTATCAGATTTTCTACCCTCTCCCAAATACCTTTAATCTCGCTCCCCCCACCTCCGCCTTCCATTTCCGTCCTGCCCTCCATCTTCTCAAGCCTTTTTTCCGTCCTTTCCTTCCACACCCTATTTTCCTCTTCCATCTGCTTTATTTTAATTTCTTTTTCTTTCCTTTCCCTCTCTAACGACCCTACTCTCTCCCTCATCTCTTTCATCTCCTTTTCCCATTTCTCATCTCTAATTCTCAATTCCTCCCTCAGCCCCCTGATCTCGCTTATCAGTATACCGAGAGCCTCCTTCTCCACATTTTCCCCCATTTTTTGGGGGGGTGTCCTACTGGTTCTACCGCTTTTTTTAAACGGACTCTCTACCACGCTTTTGTCCGGACTCTCTTGGCTGTCTCTTTTCCTTTTCAAGAGATCCTCCCCGTCACTTACGCTCGATGTTCTCTCCCTCACCTTCTCTCTTCCTTCGTTCCCACTGTCCCGCTTTCTCCCACTCCCTGACGCGCTACTAGACACTGAGCCACGCTCTGTTGGCTGTCGTGGCACGTGGAAAATTTTCTCCCCGTCACCGTCACTACCAGTACTCTCACTACCAACCTCCCGCTTTGCCGCCGGTAACTGGGACCTCTCCATGCAGTACCCTCTGCTACCGCCAGATGTCTCTGCAGAATGCTGTCTATTGCCGCCAAATTTTTCTTTATTTCCCTTTTTTTTTTTTTTTTTTTCTATTCCTCACATCCCTTGCAGACACCCCTTTCCCTCACTTAACATCCCCCCAAATTTTCGAGCACCACCCTTGACCCTTGCAGGCCCAAGACTTCTGACCACAAATTCCCCCGATTCCTTGCTAACCTAACCTCACTTTCCCAATTTGCTATATCCCGCCTCACACCCACTCTCAATATTACTTTTTATCTCCCCAATTCACCCCACACAACCCTACTCACCTCCTCCGCTTCCACCCTTACACTCCACTCACACCTACCACACAAATTCCGTAAATCCTCTCACCACCTGACACTAACCACGTTCTCACTTCCGCCACCAACATGCAAGTCCTCTACATTTTACTTATTATCAATATAATTTTGATCTATTGTTTATAAAACATCTTCAAGCTTATCTTAAAATACAACATTTTTAGTACTCCTTAAATTATTGCGAGACAATCTGCACTGTTAAAAAAACATTTTTTCTTGAAATTTCGGCAGATATAATCTCTCAAATATGTCAATAATATTAAACGTAAATACATTTATCTTATTTTCATATTTTTATTAAATGTTACAACAACTTGGCGCAGATGCTCTTTTTGGAAAACACATTAATTAACTCTTTTAATGAACTTCAATTGAATTATCTCCATGCATATAGCATTGGTTAGATATTTGCCTGAACAAAATATATTTTATTACAATACTTTACTTTATATTTGGATTTTAATCGTGAATTTTCCTTTGTATGCACCGCATTCGCCGCCGCTCCCCCACATGAATTTCAAAACCAAATAATTGAATTCTAAACTAAAAAAGTTTCAATCGAAAATGGAATAGTTGAATTTTATGTTGAAAAATTAATTTTCAACTGCAAAAGTCAATTTGTAACTGAAATGATGAATCAGAAAGAGATGAATTTTTAAACAAAATTCTTAAATTTCTAACAAAATAATTGAATTTTGAACCATTTAATAAAATTTAGAATTGTTGAAATATTATAGTCAGTGAATTGGAAATTTTGCTCAAAATATAATATTAATTTCCTATTTCCAACTTTTTGATTTCGAACTTCACGCTTTTCATTCGAACTACGCAACATTTTAGGCCCTGAAGAAACGATAAAATTGTACATTTATGAAACTTAACACTTATTTTTATTAACAACTTTAATTTTCTAAAACTACTTTCATTGAATTTTTATTTTTACAGGTACGTTTGTTCCCTACGTTTATAAATTACGCTTTATTTGTTTAAGCATTCATCATTATTTCGTAAATTTATGCATATTACATTTAGCTACAAACAACAGTTTACAATAAAATTGGTTAAAATTGATATAACAAGTGAGATGTTTTTTCAAACAAAATTCACGGATTTCCTACTTAGGAAACTTAGGAAAGTTGTAGCAATAATGTGAAATTTACAAGATGTAATCTTTAAAATCTTAGCTCTGATTTATGCCAAGAACACTGAAAAAATCTGTACGGGTTCCCCAGATATGGCCACAAACAGCCAAATTAGCCAAACTAGATATTTGTTTCTATCAATATTAGTTAAAATAATAACCGTAAATTAGGAAGAGTTTTTAGACACCAACTATCATTGCTATGAATAAATCACCGCAAATCTAGTTGAAAAGATTGTTTTCCACACAACATGACATAGTTGACTATTTGCTTATAACATTTTTTTATACAAATGAACTTTAACATTCAATAAATTCTTCACATTCTCCAAGTACATTTTTGTACCTCAACTGCAACTCGTGATACGGCTTGGCAAAATGTGAAAAAATCTGACATTTAGAGGAATTAAACTTTTAGATTGTTTTTCTAATTTAAGTTGATAAAACTTGAAAAATATTAATGGTTTCCTAAGGTATGACTTAAAATGTCCAAGCGTGTCTGCGTCGAGTTTTAGTCGGCGAATACCACTGTCGGTCGACGGAAACTTGACCCATACACGCTTGGATATTTTTACTCATATCTCGGGAACTTTCAAAGATTTTTTTAATTTTCAGAGGCTCAAATTCCAGAAGAGATTTCAGGGATTCGGTTTTGTATATCTAAATATTTTCTATAACTTTCCTAGGGCATGCCACGAGTTGAAGTTGAAGAAAAAAATTTAAAAAGTTCTTGAGTTTTTTTAAACTTGTAACGTGATATATCCTCTTGGAAAAATTTAAAATATCTCTGCTTGGGGTCACTGAACGTGGCATCTCATAAGCTTTTAATCAGTTATTTTTTGAATTCCTTTCTAAATTTGACTAAAAATTAAAAAAAAAATTGTATTATTTCTATTAACATACAAAATATTGGGAATTTTTGTCATATCTAGATTTGAGAACAGAGCTGAATTTCCCGTGCAATGGTTTTCTTTATGATCATATCATTTCATTCACGGATTGGTAACCAGACTTTTATGACCGCTTGTGGTTTCCAGAACAATTGAGCATTATTTTACTGCTATTGACCATACATCGCTTTTGTGTACATCGCGTCATTATCCTGGCCAGAGAAACGATGTATTTTCCCGCATGCAGCCCATCAGATTCACAAGACTGAGATAACTCTTTTTACACAACGGTATACTTTTAACACTAGAAAAAGAGAAGGAATTAAAAGAAATTAAATTGATGACAAGAGATTATATTGTATATTCCACGCGTAGATGGAAAAATTAGTATCCTTCAATCAGAAAATGAATATGGTTGTTCTCTTTTGAATTCTCACTGAATTATTTTTTTACTCGACTGAGTTTAACGTCCTTCTTCCTTTAATTTTTATCCTACACCCCGAAGTAATTGAATGGACGGGAAGCTCGTTTCTTGTATTATTATTTCCTAGTATTAAAAATATAAACAATTTGAAAATCCATTACTAACCAAATTCGCAATTAAGTTCGAAAATGTTTGAAATAATAATGAATAATTTCGAAACGAAAGGGTTTGAAATTTTGAAAAAATAATTAAACAATTTTAGATGAAATAACATTTTGAAAGAAGGAAAACTTTTTGAAGGTACTATAAAGAAACTGGTCTTATGTCGGAAGTTGAGTGTATTTATAATTAGGAACGTACAAAATTGAATACCTTAATGTTGATAATTTTTGAGAATAAATAATTTTTAATTCGATGCTTCTGAAACTCTATAATTTTAAACTGTTTGAAAATAAAGAAATGAAACCTTCAAAATGTGAATTCTTCTTAAAAAGCCTTGAAAGTTTGGTTACAGATACTAGAATTTTGCAGTTATTTATGGAAAGTTACCACATATACCTGTAAAATTACCATAAATGACCGAAAATTTCCACGATTTTTACATCGGGTTTTGTGGTGCCCTTTAGCGTTAGTTGAACATCTCTTCTTCCGATCGACACAGTTGGAAAGTGGCTGCGTAGATTAGTTCAGCTTCTGCATACGTTTGAAGCAGTCGCCCTCTCGTCGGGGGTCGCCAGGACCCCACCTTCTTTTAAAGCTGCACTATAATACATGTTTTCTCTTGAAGAGCTACATTTCAAGAATTACAGGTTAAATTTTTAGGTTAAAATATCAAAAATTGACCCTCCCTAGGGATTGTGGGACCTTGTAGCTGGTGGGAGGGTTCACGGGGCTCATTGACCACAGATCTGGAATAGGTGAACCTGAGGGGCTATATCGCGAGGTGTGGCTACTCTGGGGAACTGACGGGCTCTGGTCGGTGAGACTCAAACTAAGGAGTGGTCCTTCCAGGGGGTAATGGCAAAGCCCACTGGAATATTGAGAGCGCGAATTCTCATGCTCCCAGGCTGAGATTTGATCACCATGTCGAGAGCTGAATGGTACCTTTGACATCCCGGCCTGCCCCCATCAGCAGAGGTGGACAGGTAGGGGTCTCGTAGGAGTTGCCTTAATGGGGACCTTGGGACACCAGGTCGAATCCCATAGTATGTAGCCCCGCCCGGTGCAAGCGGGGCTTTGTGAGGGGTGTTTCTTATTTCCCTGGCTTCTCGTGGGACAGAAATGTTACCCGATAATTAAAAAAAAACACACAAACGACGAGGGATCCGCTTAGGTGCCCTCTCCCAAACCACCGTCAAAAGTGGGAGACTCCGTAGGAGGCAACCTACCAGAGGCGGTGCGAAATAGTGAAGATGGTGGAGCACTTTCGGGTGACCCAACTGGGATCCGCAGGAGTCCCAGAACCATCCGGAGATGCCCCGAAGTGGCCTCTTGATGGTTGAGACGGGAATCTCCATTACGCAGATTAATTTGCACCACAGCAAATGCGCCTCGGCGGTTCTAGCCAGACGCATCTCTGTGGTGCTGACAGAGATCGCCCTAATCCAAGAACCCTGGTTATACAGGGAAAGAATTTGTGGCCCGTCAAAATGTGGCTCCATATGTGACGTGCGCCGAAGAAAGGGGGCTTACTCTCAAAAAATCAAAATCGAGGTTTTTGCACCTTTCGATAGTTTTTGAGTTCCTCCTTTTAATGAAACCATCGCAAAAAAGTTTCGAACGTTATTATTGCTAATAATTGAGTTGTTAGGTACCCGAGAAATCAGGCTTTCGCTCGAGAGCTCGAGATCCCGTGAAACACCTCCCACCACTCACCACTACATCTCCGCGTCTCATCGATACCCGTCCGTGAGCCGCGTCTACGACCTATCTCTTTCCTCGAGAGAATGAAGTGGTAAGTGGAGAGGGAAAATTTCTTGAGTGTTCCCTGTCTTCTCAAACTCGCGTCTATCCGGTCGACTTCGACTGCTCGCCCTGAAAAATCTTACTTTCCAGAGTAAGCCCCCTTTCTTCGGCGCACGTCACATATATAAGAGGCCACGCGAAAAAACGCCAAGGGCATGCATAGCCGTCAAGGGTGTGGATGCGATCTTGGTGCCTGAATTCTGCTCCAGAGATCTCACCGTTATTAAGGTAAGACTCAGGGGCAGTAGCGGAGAAAGGCTAGAGGTATTTATTGCCTCAGCTTACTTTCCTGGCGATGACGAGGGACCCCCGCCTCCCAGAGAGGTGGAGGCTCTAATTCGGTATTGCCAAGAGAACAAGATTCCTCTACTGTTGGGTTGTGATGCGAAGTCTCACCACACGGTGTGGGGAAGCGCAAACATCAATGACAGAGGAAAAGATTTAATTGAATACATAGCAGGCACAGAGCTGGAGATTCTTAATCGGGGTGATGCTCCCACATTCCGGACTAAAAACGGGAGTGACGTTCTGGATTTGACTCTATGTTCAGGTGCAATGAGGAGTACGCTAGTGGATTGGAGAGTTTCCGATGAGGAGTCTCTTTCGGACCACAACCACATCGTGTTCCGATTAACCCTAGGAGAACCGGTAGTTTCTAATATCAGAAACCCCAGAAATGTTGCGATAACCGGCAGAGCGGCTCACGCGATGGGCCGCCTGGAAAGAGCAAATAGATGGACTCCGCGGACTAAACACACCAGACTCCCGAGTGATATCAGCACACTGCCGATTCTACAGATGAGGCAAGATAAAATAACAAAATGCTTCACCAAAGCTTTCCGCGTCTGTATCCCAAGCAGGATTTGTGGAAAGAAAATGGTTACCCGCTTCTCCAGGGGGAAATCTGGTATACGGATGGCTCCAGGGGAGAGGGAGTGTGAGGAGCAGGACTTCATGACAGCATAGGTCCTGGCCGTCCTTCGCTGTGCTGAAACACTAATAGAGGAAAACGCTGCTAGTAGACAGATCACGATCTGTTCGGACAGCCAAGCGACACTAACTGCAATAGGGAAACCAGACATAACATTAGAACTGGTTTGGGAATCCAGAAAGGCATTAAACCATCATGCAGAAAGAAACAAAGTGGCTCTCATATGGGTCCCTGGTCACACAGGGATCGAGGGAAACGAAGAGGTAGATCAGTTGGCAAAGTGCGGCGCAGCGAGCGAATTCGTAGGACCGGAACCGGTACTGGGAATAGCGTCTTGCAGTGTCGGGATAACCATTAAAACCTGGATCCGAACGAATCACAGGGAATACTGGGAACAAACCAAGGGTTGCCGCCAGGCAAAATCCATCCTGGGGTATACCTATAGGATGGACAGAGCCAGAGAAATCCTGAGTTTTCCCAAGAAAGACATAAGGACAGTGGTGCGGGCCCTGACAGGGCACAATCACTTGCACTATCATGTGCACAAAATGGGGTATAGCCCCACGACGGAGTGCAGGAGGTGCGGCAGGGATGACGAAACACCCCTGCATGTATTATGCCAGTGCCCGGCATTAGCTAGACTCAGGCAACAGACCCTCGGGGTCCATTTTTTCCAAGCTTTATAGCTTGAGCGCCGGGGGAGTTCTTCATGGGTTTTTATTTTTCTAACACACAGAGAAAAAATTTTCAGCAACAAAACCTTATCTACACACTAGAAGCATAGTTGAAGAGTATTCAGTAATTTTTTGGAATTGACATGCAATATGACATGCAATATGACATGTTCCGACGGGGGACGCCCACGACCCCACATAGCGCTTTATGTTATTATTACATAGCATGGCGCTTCAAGGGTTAAAAATGAATTTTGCGTAAGTTACCGTACAAATTAAAAATTAAAATTAAAATTACCATACATGAACAAAATTTTTTAAATAGTACATTACCGGAAATTTATGGAAATTCAGAAAAATGAATTTTTGGAAATCCATGGTAAGTTACTATATTTACCTTTAAAGTTACCATAAATGACCGACATTTTTTATAAATTTCCGGAAATTTATGGAAATGTTTTAAAATGAATTTTGTGAGTTACCATATTCACCTGTGAAATTACCATAAATGACCAAAATTTTTCATAAATTGCCGGATATTTATGTAAATTTTTTTAAATGAATTTTTGGTAAGTTACCATATTTACCTATAAAATTACCATAAATGACCAAATATTCTTATCAATTTCCGGAAATTCATGGACATTTTTTTAAATGAATTTTTGGTAATCTATGGTAAGTTACCATATTTACCTGTAAAATTACCATAAATGACCGGATTTTTTTATGAATTCCCGGAAATTAATGTAAATTTTTAAAAATGAATTTTGCGTCATTAATGGTAAGTTACGACTTGTACTGAAAAAATACAGTTTTCGAAAAAGCACCTTTTCTCCCCCTAGGTTATGGAAAACATTAAAAATGAAGAAAATTCTACTAAGGAACATTAAAAATTAAACAAATCCAAAATTCATTCAAAACTGAAAGCAATTCTAGTTCTCAAAAATTCTGATGAAATAATTTATTTATTCAACCGTTTCAATTGTAATTGCAAAACTAAAACTTATAAAGTAAAACATATGCAATTTAGTCCAGTCAATGGAAACACAAAAAAGGCTTGAGATTGCAAAAGGTCGGGATAAGACCAAACTTGGCAAT
>CAKNXH010001055.1:0-62681 GCA_932178445.1 Andricus quercusramuli
CTGTTCTTTTGTTGGATAATGAACTATTCCTGTGCATATTATAATTTTGGTAGAAGAATCCGAAAAAGTTGAAATTAAAATTTCACGTATTTCTTTTCAACCTATGTGATTAACTTGTGAAGTTCTTGCGATACTAATAGATCGTAAATTTAATTTCACTGATATTGAATGCAAAGAAAGTATTGAAAGTTTAATACTGCTTAAAGTGTCTGACAAATTTTCTTTAGAATCAGCTGCAATAGGAAGGGCTAAATGGTACTGCTGTCCTTTCTTTATTTCTTTAACATATCCCTTCTCAAGTTGGCACAATTTAGGTAAAATATCACGTTTTGACAAAGCTCTTGATCCATTGTCACGTGGGGAACCGTCAGTAGCAACCAAATAAGCGTAATTATCTTTACGCATCGTTAATTGATCACGACACTCAACAACATTTTGTTGTGTATGTGTTTGAGTATCAAAAGGAGGGAGTTTACTTTCTTCTAATTTATCTTCATTTATCTCTTGAAAAAATTCGGCATTTTTCACGTTTGTTCCTTTTGGAATTTTTATAAAATCTTCTGGTTCTGAAAGTTCTTGCATATTTTCTTCATCGACAAAGTTTTCTTCATCTCAAAAATTTTCAAAATTTCCATCTTTTAGGACCTCATCTTCCGAAGTTGAGAAATTATCTTCTTCTTCATTTTCCTTCTCTTCTTGTTATGCAGCAGGCTTTGCCTTGGATTTTTGGTAATTTTTCTTTTTTTTTTCTTAATTTGCTTCCTTGAATTATCAAAATATTCTGTATCTGAATCAGATTCATCTTCATGTTCAATGTTTATGTGCGTTTGCTGTTTTTAATTCAGAGGCTCACCATTGGTTGCCTCTTTTCTCGGTCTGTCTCTCTTTCTCAAGGCTTGCGGGTTGCTTGCATTTGTAAGCACAGCTTTCTTGGGCCTGCCTCGTGCTTTTTTGACAGCAGGCGAGGGAGGTAAGTATTCTTCCTCACTATCTTCATGTGACTTACCTCGATTTTCAATTTGTTCATTAATTTGTGCTTGCTCTTTGTATTTTTGCTTCTGTCCTCTTGTAACCACAGTATTCCAAGATTGACAGAGAAATTCGTTTCTTTTTATAAGTTCAAGATTTCCATAGAATTTATGGGATTCTCTTCCTCAAATGTTGAGTTATTTTCCGGAATTATATTAATTCCTACGGTTTCATCATTTTGTAGAACGGGGTTCCTCGAAAGCGCATCTGCATTAACATTTGATTTTCCTGCTTTATAGAAAACGTCATAATCATATTCGGCGAGCTTCAATCGCCATCTTGAAACTCGAGAACAAGTATCTTTAGAGTTTTCGAACCAAACAAGGGGCTTATGGTCTGTACTTACGTTCAGTATCGGTTAATGATCTTGAAACATAGGCAATTAGTTGGTCTTTACCTATTTTACCTTGCGAAAGTATTCCGCCTATGGCATAACCTGATGCATCTGTAGTTACAATGAAAGGTTTTGAAAAATTAGGTCGAATTAAAAGTGGTTCTTGGCACAATTTATCTTTTAAAATATTGAACGATTGTTGCTGCTTCTCCGTCCAATTGAATGATATATCTGTTTTAAGGAACTGATTGATTGGGGCTGCTATCTTGGCAACATTTTCTATAAATCTACGGTAATATCCTGCTAAACCTAAAAATTGTTTGATATGCTTTTGATTTTTAGGAGTTGGGAAGTCTTTTACTGCCATGATTTTCCTCGGATCAGGTCGAGCTCCATCCTTATCTATTATATGTCCCAAATATCCTACTTCGTGTCGTAGAAATTCGGATTTGTCGGGTTGTAAATGAAGATTTGCATTTCGTAATTGGTTCATTAGATCATTAAATTTTGATTCATGTTCTTCTAAAATATTCGCGTAAATCACAATGTCATCTTGATAAACAAAAAGTTCTGTTCCTTGAAGTCCCGTTAAAACTGAATCCATTAGTCGTTGAAATGTTGCTGGTGCATTTTTCAAACCAAAAGGCATTCTGTCAAACTCGCAATGACCATAAGGGGTTGAAAACGCAGTTTTGTGTGCATCTTTGGGATCCATTTTTATATTATGGAAACCCGTTGCTAAATCAAAAACAGAGAAATAGCGAGCAGATCCTAACTGGTCTAAAATGTCGTGAATGTTTGGTAAAGGATATGAATCAACAATTGTCTTTTCATTCAATTTTCTAAAATCAAGTACCATTCGCCATTTCTTTTTTCCTTGTGAGTCTTGCTTTTTTGGAACAATCCAAACTGGTGTATTGTAAGGTGATTGGGAGGGTTTTATTACATTGTTTTTCAATAATTCATCCACTTGGCGGATGATTTCTTCCTTATGAACTGGGGGAAATCGATATTGTCGTGAAAAAATAGGGCAATCATCTGTTGTTGGTATTGAGTGTTGGAGAATGTTTGTAGGTTTTAAGTATTCTCCCGGAATGTGGAAGCAATCTGCATGTTTAGTAATTAATTTTTCAACGTGTTCATATTCTTCCATATTTAAATGATCTAACCGTAGTAGTTTTTTAATGATTTCTACTCTTTCTTCGCCTGTGATCTTGTAAAATTTGCAGAAATGGTTAGACTTTTCATCGGATTTCAAAAAACTATTTAATATTAAATTAGGCAAATTTTCATCTTTTTTATTTTCTGAAAAATTAGATTGATTTCTTGAATTGTTCAGTTCGCATTGTTCGAAATCTTGTAATTGAACACTAGGAATTTGACGTAGGCTTTACCTCCACAATTTTTTACAATGGCTTGACCCACAAAAATTCCTTCTCCAATTGATAATTGAGGTATATATCCTTCACTTTTTTCTGTATTTTCTATTTTTACATAATAATCAAAAATTGTTCGTGCCGGGATTGTGATAACGCCAGTTTTTTTAAAAGGATAAGTTGCATCGTTAGATCATTAATTCCTGTTAGTCTCAACACTTAATTTTCATTTATTTTTACTTCGGAGTCAATCGCACTTCTTTTAATTAAATTTCGACCAGCACCAGTGTCGATCATCATACGTGCCGGGCTTTTAGACCGACGGCAGATACCATGATCGAAGGAGTTATATTATTCCTACTGATATGAATTTTGATATCATTTTCCTCACTCGTGATTTCTATAGGTGCTTTAGTTAATGGGTTGGAGCCTTCCTTCCAGCACCCATTGGGGGAATAGCGTTGGAATTTTCCTGGCTTTGCGTATAATTTTGTGGGCTTTGTTGATTTTGTAAATATCTACACTTTTTATAACAATCCTTAGCGATGTGACCAGGGCAATTACAAAAATTGCAAATAATATTAAATCCTTGGGTGGGATATGGGCGGGTCTGCTGATTATTTGTATTTTCAGAATTTCCCTTTTGGTTTTGACCAGGCTCAAAATTTTGATTCTGCCTGGATCTAAAATTTTGATTTTGTCCGTATCTGAAATTTTGATTTTGTTGGTTTCCAAAATTCTGATTTTGTCGGTTACTAAAATTTCGATTTTGACGATATCCAAAATTTGGATTTTGTCGGTTACTGAAATTTTTATTTTGTCGGTATCCGAAATTTTGATTTTGTCCAGGCACAAAGTTTTGGTTTAGTTCAGGTTTAAAATTTGAATTCTGTCCAGATCTAAAATTTTGATTCTGTCGGGGTCCAAAGTTTGGATTTTGTGCAGAATTCCATTTATTGTGATTATTAAAATTTCTTTGAGGTGTATTTTGTAAAAATTGGTTTTGAATTGAATTTGAAACATCAGGATTTTCGGAAAAGATTTTTTGTCGAAAGTTTTCGAGGTGGTAGTAATTTTTGGTCGCATGTCCCGGTCTTCCGCAAATTAAACATGCTATTTTAGTGTCCTGAACAACATTGAGTTTATTATTTTTAATAATAATTCGCGATTCTGATTCTTCTTCTGAAGATTTGATTGGCTTATTTTTTCGCAATTCTGAACATGCATTTAATTTTCTTTCATTTTCTAGCGCCTCATTGATAAGAGTTTTAAAAGTTTCATTGACGTTATCTTTTAATCTTATCTCTATTTCTGAACGTAAATCCCTTTTAAAACACTTAACCACATCATCTTCTAAATTTACTTTAAACGTGCCATCCGTGGCACCATCACTGCCTAATTTATGCGCGTCTTCGATCCTATCTGCTAATTCTTTTATTCGCGCAGCGTATGATATAACATTTTCTTTATCTCACATAAATATATTGCCTAGTTCTCCTTGCAGCTGGTATACACTTTTCACGGGGGCATAAAACTTTTTTAATTTTTCTATTAATTCATCTAAAGTTCGAAACGTGTTTCCGAATATGCATTTTCGCGCTTCTCCGGTCAATTTACTTCTAACTAATCTAGCAAGATTCTCGTGTGCCTGTGTGGGAATTATAGCTTTTTCATCTGTGCATCCCTCTATAAAATGAGATAAAGGGATGTTACTTCCGTCAAAAATAGGGATTATTTCGAGCGCGTCGCGGAGGGAAACTTGTTGATTAGTTGGCAGTGTCATTTTTTTCTGTGTTGTCGAGTCTTCGTCGCTTGCAATATCGTCACTATCGTGTTCACTTATTATTGATGCGCGATTTAAATCAGGAAACGAGTTTTCCTTTGTTTTTTCTTCACGAATTAGCTGAGAAAGCGTTAAACTTAATAATGATTTTACGTTAGTCTGATAATCGATCACGTCATCAATAGTTAAGAGTTTTATTTTGATCTATAGAACCACCCTGGCGAAAGTATCGCATAAGAATTCATTCCGAACCAATCCGAAATCATCCGAATCATTCTGGAATCTGTATCCGAACCAATCCGAGTTAATTCGAACCAATCCGAATTTTTTTTTACATTTCGTTCCGGATGTCAACGGCGATACTACGCTGAAAACACCAGTTCCCGTTCGATCACTGAAGTTAAGCAGTGTTGGGCGCGGTTAGTACTTGGATGGGTGACCGTTTGGGAATACTGCGTGTTGTTGACCCGTCGTGGGTGTGGTGGACCCACACTGGTAGTATTTATCCACCTAGAAACACTACCCGAATCGGGTAGTGAGGCAATGAACTTTCGAGTTCGAAATGCTAATCAATTTTTTTTTTTTTTTTTTTTTCGTTCCGGATTGAGTTGGATTAATTTTTGACCGATTTGGATCGAACGAAATGTAAAAAAATTTCGGATTGGTTCGGATACAGATTCCGGAACGATTCGAATGGTTTCGGATTGGTTCGGAAGGAATTCCTATCCAATATTTTCGCCAGGGCACTAATTAAACTTGAATCTAGTTTTTCCTAATTCAACATTAATTTTATTTTTCCTATCACTCTCAAGCCCTTTCTTATTTAATTCTACTTGCTTAGCTAATTGGGGGTTTTGTTTGGCAAGATTCCTGGTAATGGTTTTTTTTACGTTCCCTAAATCTACAGTTGTTTATTAGGTTGTTTATTTAGTGCTTGAAAATGTATATAAAATAAAATTTTTTCAAAACAAATTATATATTGGCTCTCTTTTGTTTGGTTTCCCGGCCGATGCACCATAAAAAGGTTGTATGTTAAGTCATGGAAAACGTAAAATACTTTCCTTTTTAATTAGGTTCCTCGTTTTAGTTATTTATTTTTATTAGATTAGTTTAAACAATTTATTATAATCAATTACAATTAAAACGTATTGTTTATTAAGGCTTTAGCATAAGAAACTGAAGGAAGACATGTCGACACTCTAATCCTTGGCCAGGACCTTTAAAATAAAGGAGACTCATGTATTATGGACCAAAAGGAGTTAGATAATGAAATTAGATTTATTAAAATTAGAACTTACCGGTTTATTGATTCGATTGAAGAATCAAATGATATCTAGATGGTGTCTGTGTAGTGGTGTGAAAGAAAGGGGTTGTGCACCTTGATGTGAACAATAAGGGTTCCAATTCAGGGTTGAATGGGTACGAAGTAATCCAAGATGGGAAATCCCAGATTCGGGTTTCCCAGGGCACAACACTTGTCAAAAGGGCACACACACTAACACGCGAAGGACCCCGGTTTGAGACACTAGATACTGGACAGTCGAATCGGGGCAAACCGTAGGAAATAGAGAAGCGTTGTACGGAACAAGTCAAAGCTGCTGACAATCAAGCAGCATATTGTTGACGAAATACGGGTGTTATCTGGTATAAAGAGGAGAATACAGAAGAGGGAGAGATGGATCAGGAAGAATCAACAGTTTCTTGCAGACCCAAGAAATTTTCTAGTAAATGAGCTGAAATAGGGCCCATTTTTTCGATAACTCAATGCTCTTCAACATTCAATCAAAGTATTTATCATATTTTTCATAGAAAAATATTTATTTAGCAAAATATAGGCTGATTACAAATTTCTGAAAGAAAGATTTTTCATTTCATTCCCACGTCGAATTAAATGAAATATAGATAAATTACTCACTTTTTTAAATATCACATGAGTTGAAGGGCAACACCGCAGAAGGGCGTAAGTGAAAAAACCTGAATTTTTCAGTAGAAGCAAAAAACTGTTTATCTTTCGCGGAATCAGTTTTAAACGAATAAACGCGAAAACGGTTCGAGGTACTGCTAGGCTTCATCGAACCGTCTAACGAAAATTTTGAAAGGAGCAATCATCTCCGAGAAACCCTTTGTCCAAGGACGACATGTAACCAAAAAACTTCAATTTTCACTCATAAAAAGTAAAGTAACTATTTTATTTTTGGAATAAAAAAAAACACAAGAAAGTACCTTCGAGCTATTGGTTATCTCTATTGAATCGCGAAAAGAAGGCTCCAAAAAAAATAATCATGTGCGAGAAAACCCTTGTAAAATAGCATCGCATCCTAAAAATTCAAATTATGACACCTAAAAAGTGGCGTAACTGTTTTATTTTTGCATTTAGAGAAAAAACAAGAGAGTACTTTTGAGCTATTACTTAACTCTATCAATCCGCGAAATAAAAATCCTAAAAGAAGCAGTCACATCCGAGAAAATCCCTTATCAATGGTGCGGTGCGTCCCCAAAAACGAAAATATGGACACGCAAAGAGTTGCATAACTTTTTTATTTTTTGAAGAAATTAAAAAACAAAAAAGTGATTTTGAGCTATCACTTAGCTCTATTGAATTGTGGAAATAACAGGCAAAAATATTAAATTACTTTATGTACAAAAATTCCAAACATGGATTTTGACCCACTCCTAAATCGAACCGGACCATAATCTTTTACAGAAATATTAGATACGTGAAAAACATTATTTTAGGTCAATAAAACGCATTTTCGAAATTTGGCACTTACGCCCTTCTGCGGTGTTGCCCTTCAGTTTAGCAAACAATTCGAGACTAATCAAATTGAAATTGCTTCATAAATACATAAGCTACATGTGAGAAATTGATTAGGGAGAATGAACAGTTTCTCGCTGACCCATCGCGCCTCTTCAGCGATTACCCTATTTCTGTCAAAAATCCACCCAAGCCCAACGAGCTAGTAACTTTTTGGAGAGATTTATACAAGATCCCGAAAACATTGGAATTGAAAGAAGATACTGACAGTAACATCTGGCCCGCATATTCACTTCTTATTTAAAGTCGGAAACGCCCGTTTCGCAGTGCCTGGTGTTAGGACGCACTATAATCTTTCCGAAAAAAGGCAACTGTATAAGATCTTTACAGCTGTGCTAAGCAACAGGATTGTTCAAAGAATTGAGTCTGTGTGGTGAGAGATGTACCGAAAAGCTTTTGATTTAACCTCCCATAGACTTATCGTCTGTCTGTTGGAAAGCTTAAAGGTTCATCCACACATAGTGAGATGCATAGAGATTGATGCCCCTTTGGAAAACTAGATTTACTATCTCATCTGGAAATTGTCGGGTGACAACGAATAATGTCACCCTCCAGAGGGGAGTCTTTCAGGGCGATACCATGAGCCCTTTGTAATTTTTGCATCACACTATTGCCACTATCTCTCGCATTACGATACTCTACTGAATACTTCTGGGCCACTCTAACCTTTCCGAGCATAAGGTCACTCATGTATTTTATATGGATGACCTGAAGATCTATGCTTCTGGTAAAAGCAAACTTCAGAGTGCTCTAAATATCGTCAAGAAGTACCTAGGAGAGATTGGTATGCACTTTGGATTGGACAAGTGTGCCAAGATTCATCTGAAAAAAGGGAAGATTATTGGCGTTCCCAATGACACTGAGCTTGTGGATATAAGTTTTATTAGATATCTAGACACTGTAAGGACCTGTATATACCTGGACGTGCCTCAAAGCCGCATTCAGAACGTAACATCAGTGAAGGACTCTCTCAAAAGAAGATACAAGCATCTTCTTCGATAGATTTGGTCTGCCAATCTATCAGCGTCCAAGAAGGTATCTTCGACTAACATACTTGCCATCCCGGTTCTACTCTAATTGTTTGGGTGGTTCAATTGACGAAGAACGAGATTACGGCCCTTGATATCGCCATACGTAAGATCATGCATATCAAATCAACCATTCCGCGATTATACATCTCACGCCGTCAAGGCGGACATCTGAATCTCTAATGTCTTCATAACCGGATTATTCTAATGTGCAGCTTACATCGTTGCAAAGGGTAGAGATCCTCTCCTACGAATGGTCAGGAAATACGAGATGATTGGCAAAGGGAACGTCGTATCTCTACAGACATAATGCGGCCCTAAGAGCCCCATTATAAGTAAGAGTACTCAAAATATTCGATTAAAGTAATTGTCCTTGTGATCGGTGTTCTTGGAGGAGCGAAACTATCACTGGTTCATAACCTTAAAGCCACACGCGCGCGCCAAAAATATGCCAAGGCACTTGCGAAATGGATGCAAAAAGCTGTCATCCTTGGGTCTCTTCGTGTCCTCAAAGCACACGAGGGTTTCGCCGGCCTGTCGTAATTTTATCGTGTCCGGTGACCGCCCATCTCACGGTCGTGAGCCGTAAACGTGTGTGCGATTTGCCGCAGTTCAACTGGGAGCCGGTGTCATTTTTAGATGGCAGTTGCTCCTAGTGGAAACCTGCGGTGGTTGTTTGACCCTTTTTTGAATTATATATAGTTCAGAGCGTCATTCGGTTTCAGTTTCAGTTCCCGATTTCAGGGATGGTCCCGAAGCAATTAACTTTCCAGCGGGGGCGTAACAACAGTGCCAAAAGCTGAATAGCATCTGTGCGAGGTGTCTCGAACGGTGACTCTGGGACACCGAGCGACCTCTTAGAGAACACAACCTTATCCTTGCATGCGGGTCTCTACAAGGATGGAAGGACCATCTTCCCTAGCTGCTCGTGGGAAAAAACAATGATAACACCAAACATAGTTGTAGTAAGTGCGGTTCAGAACAATCGAACGTGCAGGGCTCCCGACAATGCCGACTACCCTACAGTTTGGGGAGCCGTCCAAGACAGAGTCAATACGACAGATGGGCAGAATCTCAATACTTTTAAGTAGACGGATCGACTCAAGGACGACCTGCTCGTGTGCTATGAGAATAGCACGGCCCCTAAACAAGAAGGTTGCATGGCATGAGTGCATGCTCTGTGATGCGAGAAACGCCCAGAACTCTCGCACTTTTCGCATCGAAATCTGCGAAACCGTGCCGAGCAACGCCGGAAAGGGGCTTATGTAAGCGGAGCGCCTACTTTATCGCAGCCAGAACAAGTCCAGCCAAGGGCAGGCATCCAAGAGAGGAAGAACGATGCTATAGGGCGAGGAGAAATATTAACATCTAGGCTTCTCTCAAGACCAAATATCTGGCTAAATTGAATGGCGAGCTTCGTGGAGATTTTTCCGAAGAGTCCGATCTCTGGAATATCAATTGTTTTGTGTATAATGCAGCGAGGGCTTTGGCGGATGCCAGCCCGAAAAGCAAAACCAGCGGCTGATCATAAGAGCAGAGGACGAATGCATCAACACAGCACGAAGATAGGCTGGGAAAGGCAGTACACGTCCCGCATTTGGTGTGTGATTGACTACATAACATCTGGCAGGAATTTCACTGCCAAGGTTCGACAGTTCGCGCGCGAACTGCGAATCCATCATCACACACTCAACAATTCAAAGCTGCACAGTCACGCAGCATATTGTTGACAGAATACGGGTACTATCAGACGCTAAGAGAAGTCTAGAGCGGAGGGTCAGAGAAAATTAACAATTGTTTTCTGGCCCTTTTCGACTCTTCCAAGGCCCTCCAATTACTGCCCACCACACGCCCGAACCACAGGAGTTCGGGGCATTTTGGAGAGAAATCTACGTCCACTGAAAGAAGACTGTGAGAACAGAAATATCTTTAAGGAACTGTGCAATCTGAAGTCAGTATAAGATCCTCACGGCTATTCTAGATGATAGGATTGTGCGGACAATCGGACCTGCGTGGCGAGTGATGTATGACAGATGTGTCTGCAAAGACGCAGCATCCTAGCAGCGCTACCTATCGATGGCCTCGATTGATTACCGGAAAGCTTTCGATTTAACCTCCCATAGACTTATCATCTGTCGATGTCGTATGAGTAAATGTTTGCTTTCCTCAAATCACTCGGTTTGAAGTCGGGCACTGACGGTTTCATTTTAGCGTGTCAAGACGGTGTCATTTCAACATACATCCAAAGGCAAAACGCGGCACTAAGAGTGCGTTATTGTCATCTCTGTTACTCTTACGGCATTATCGGGCCTGACATAGTTCTCCTTGACTTCGAGAAACGAACCATGTTCGTTATAGAATTTGCTGCACTAGCCGACAAGAACATCACAGCCAAGGAGAATGAAAAGAAAGAGAGCTATAAAAACCTTATTGAAGAGATTTGAAGAGTTTTAAGAGAATTGAAAAAATTTTCTTAAAAGCTTTGGGAACATTAAACGTGATTTTTCATTTTGAAAAATTAATTTGAAGAGAATATTTCAAAAAAAATTAAAGCTTCATAAAATTTCCAAAAAGAATTCCGATGATTGTAATTTAATTATTTAAATTATGTAGAATTAAAAAAAATGTAGGAAAAATTCTAATAATTTTAAAAGATGTTTACCGAGATAAGGTTTCAAGAGTTTGAAAAGCAGCCCTATCCTACTAAATATTATCTCAACTGAATTATTGCCTCATCCCTTAGTAAGGTTCGTTCTGATTCTCTTTAACAGGATTGATTGGAACCGACATTTTTGTATATCTCGACGATATTGTTATATACGCTGATATCCTAGAGGGACATGAAAGAGCCGTAAAAGAATTCCTAATCCCAAAAACACACACAATTATTAAACAATTTCTAGGGTGAGCGGGATATTATCGCAAATTTAAAGATGGATTCGCAAAAATTGCCCAACCTCTGCATTACCTTCTGAAAAAGGACGTACCCTTGCAATGGACAGAAAAACAACAAACAGCATTTGATATTTTGAAAAGAAAATTATGCGAAGAACCACTTCTATAACGACCAGATTTTTCTCAACCCTTCCTAGTCACAACAGATGCCTCAGCAGTTGCAGTAGGAGGTATATTATCACAAGGAAAAATAGGGAAATATAAACCAATAACATATCTATCACGCAGCCTAAATGACACCGAAAAGAAATACGACACCTATGAAGAAGAAGTACTCGCAATAGTTTTTTGTGTAACTAACTTCGCCACTATCTATACGGAAGAAAATTTAACCAATGAAAAACCGTAAACTGTTAGTTTGGTTCCGAAATTCTAAAGGCCCTTGTTCATGAGACTCACGCTGGAGACAAACACTCGCAGAATACGAATATGATGTTATTTATAAGGCAGGAAAAAATAACGTCAACGCGGACGCCCTGTCAAGAAATCCTATCCCTAATGGAGAAAATTATTCTAAAATTTAGGAGATTGACACATTCATGAAAACTCAAGAAAAAAAATGCAAAAACAAATCAAGAACCTACTCAATCTGATACAACGCTTAACGAGAATTCTGATATAGATTCTAGTGAAACATCCAATGATTCACAACTCGATGTTAAAGCTGAACTTCCAGAAAAATTTCATAATTTACTGAATGAAGAATCACTCAAATAAATTAAGAAAGATATAATGAAATATCCTAATTCTTTTAAACTCACAGCTTCAAAGCTCATTTTCATGACGATTCTTCTCTTAAGGAAACAATAAGAAGACACACCCAAACACAACCCAGAAATATCCCCAACTCCTGAACCCCGTATAAAAAGACCCCAAGGTAGACCAAGAAAAGTATCAATAGTAAATTCAAATAATAGCCCTTGTCATCTAAAAAGAAAGAAGGGGAGGCCCAAAAAAGAAGCAAATGAACAATTACCAACATTAAACAAGAAAAAAAAACCTATCGAAAAATCGACATTACGCTGACTCGGATCCCGAATATGTAGATTTTTTAAGAAAGGTTAAAAAAAAAAGAAAAAAAGGTACCAACAAGCCCGATGATACTAAACCTCGAAAATTAATACAAGAAGACAATGAAAATGAAAATTATTTTTCCACCGCAGAAGAAGAAATAATAGAAAATGTGAATGAAGAAAAACAGGAAGCCCCTCCCTAAGAAAAAAATTCTAAAGATGAAATATATAAACAAGCTTTAGATGATTGCGAAATAAGCAAAACACTTCAAATGGATGACGAAGGTAATTCACAAAATGCTGAAAATGAAGAAAAACCCCCACCCTCAGAAACGCTCCCTAAAAATTCGCTACCTGCAAAAGAAATTTCAACTACAAAAAAATATAATTGAATATCGCGATCAACTGACTATCCGAAAAGACAATTACGTTTATTTTACTACAACGGTTGGCACACCCCGTGACAATGGATCAAGGGCGTTAGCAAAACAAGAAGTTTTGCCCAGTTTGAACAATTTACAGGAAGGAATGGTGAAAGAAATAAAAAAGGGAAGCTATTATTATTTAGCTCTCTCGATCGAAGATGACAGGAAAGAAAATGTATCAGACACTTTGGATAGCATTATATTATCAATTTTTTTCATTACATGCTACGAATCTGAATCTACGGTCAATAAGTGTTGCAAGGACTTCACAAATCAATCATATACCACGGGAAGAAACTAAATTTACATTTGATACAGTTTTTTCCGATTCATCTACAAAGATTATAGTTTGTGATAGGACAACACAGTATCCCATGATTGAACAAAGATCACAGTTGATAGAAGAAGCTCATTCTTCAGCACACGTCAAAAATTCTATTGGGAAAATATGAAGTTAGATATCCAAAAATATATTCAAGGCTGTTTACAATGTCGACTCAAGAAATTAGTTCGGGTTAAAACCAAAAGCCCTATGTGATCACGGATACACCCACTACAGTTTTCGAGAAAATATCAATGGACATTATTGGTCCATTACCTGCAACAAATTCAGGAAATTTATACATTCATACGATACAAGACAATGTTATAAAATACTCCCTAGCTATCTCCCTTCTCAATCACCAAGCTAGCACAATAGCCGACGTTTTTGTGAAAAAGTTTATTTGTATATGTGAGCCCACACTTTAATACAAGAAACTATCCACCTAGAAACACTACCCGAATCGGGTAGTGTCACGCCTACCCCGAAAGAGAAATAGCTTAATGGTGTACATACATACATACATACATACATACATAAAGAGTCAAAAAAATCAATTTCTTTCATGAACGAAAACGTTTTTTAAGTCAAGGTTTGACACATGTTAAAAATAAAGTACTAACATTTATCTCACTTCACTCCGGACTCATTTCACATAAATTAAAATTTAACAAATTTTGTGATTGTTATAAGAAACTCAGATTCACGGAGCGAGGCAGAAATGGAGCATCGCCACCATGGAGCCGAAACGAACGTAAAATTGAAAGGGAGGGGGCAGACTAAGACTAGTCCCTCCCAAGCAGACCCATCCAAAAACCCCTCAATCGTTTCAGGGATGGAGTTTCTCAATGCGGGCGAGACTCCATTTGGTGGGTGGCAGAAGGCCCTCCTTCAGAAGAACAAGAACGCCCACTTGAACTTGGTTAGTTTCCACCAACCACTTGTTTCGCTGTTGTAAGTGATGAAGGTACTTCCTTGTAAGGTACTTCCCACCGGTACCAAAAGTTGTCACGCACCTTTGTAAGCAAGGACCATCTGGAAAGAGAATTATCTTTATAGTCTGTCAAGGAAGGTTCAGGGATAGCAGAAATAGGGCATCCGGTTAGTTAGTGCCCAGGGGTCCAGGCTGCGAACGCAGTTGCATCGCTTGAGATCGGAGCGATCGGACGTGAATTAAGGCACGCCTCAATTGGATAAAAGACCAGGTAGTTCCATCGTTAGCCAAGCATTCAGCGACTTTTGGCATAATTTGAGAGGCTCCTCGGAACAGCGCTCACAGCTGCGGATCTACACCAACAAAGTTAGTGCCGTTGTCGCTGTAGGGCCTGGAACATGTACCTCGACGAGAAACAAATCGTTTAAAGGCAGCAATAAAACTGTCCGGGGATAAATCAGAGACAACTTCCAAATGTATGGCCCTTGAAGAAAGACAAATAAAAAGGCATACATAACCCTTGTATGACTTACGTCCCCTTCCTGGTGAAACTCTCATGTGATATGGTCCACCATAGTCTACTCCAGAGCATGCGAAGGGCTTTGAATCGGACACTCTATCAGTAGGAAGTTGACTCATCAGTTCAGTAGGTGATTGGTTCCCAAATTGTGCGCATATGACGCACTTGTGAACAATGCTGTTAATTAACGATTTCGCTCCGACAATCCAAATAATGTAGCTATTTCAGAGGCAACCAAACGCTTGGTTGCTTCAGAGGAATTACTTGGAGGTACGACGGAAAAATTAAAGCTATCTGAAAAGTTACTCCATTTGAGCCCCAGAGCGGAAACTCGATAGAGTGTGCGCCAGAAAGTATGTCATCGACATAAGTATTGTCTACCAGGGCCGCAGCGCCTAGTGGAAAGCGCAATCGTTCATCAGCTACTAGTTGATTCAGAGTTCTAATATCTAGGAATGGAACTGGTCTTGTACCGTAAGTTACGGTGCAGAGACAGAAGTCTTGAAGATCTTCTGAGGGATCTGATCTCAAGATGATTCTCTGCAAGTTGGAGTCAGGTATGTCGATCTGGATTTGACGAAACATCTTGACTATATCTGCCATGAACACAAATTTAAATAGTCTCCAACGTGTCACGACTAGCCAAATTTCAGCTTGTAATTTTTCACAAGAATGTAATCAATCAATCGAGTATGTTCCCGAGTCAGTACGAGCAGAACCATTAAAGGCCACTCAAATTTTTCCAGAAGGATAATTATTCTTTGACATTGATACAGTAAAGCTTCTAGACTTTCCCAATTCATTTGGGGAACCCTTCATAGGTACATTAACGACATATCGACCAGACGGGTCCCTGAAATGCGTGTTTTTAAATACGTTTTCACAGGCCATTTCATCCTCCGTAAGAAAAGTTGACCTTGGAGTTTCTTCCAACTCCCAGAAAAGCCGAAGTTGGTTATGGAGGGATTGATTCTCTGCAGCGTGAAGTATACTACAGGATTCAGGTGCCCGGTCATTGTCTGGGTCTTCTGAAGGTCGACCAAAAACGATCCAACCAAAGGCAGTCTGAAGGGCAGTTGGACTGTTAAAAGGTCCCTGACGAAGACCAGGACGAAGAATGTGTCTAAAAAGATCTATTCCTATCAAACAATCAATACTTCCAGAACGATGATAGTTTGGATCAGCAAGTTCAAGGTCCTGCAGGTGGGCCACTTCTGAAAGGGTAATCTTTTCTTTGGAAGAAGTTTTAGAAGGGATTTCATGATCAAGGCCCTGAAGGAAAGCTCGAAAAACGAGTCAGTTGGAGAACAAAGTTTAAGGTCAGCACTGTGGATAGAAGAACCTAATGGTGAATGTCCCATACCAGTGAGAGGAATGTCACACTTGTCTTTGGGAATTCTCAACTGCTGAACTGCTCTCTCGGTAATAAATCAGCGTTCTACTCCCGAATCAATGAACCCTTTTACTATTATGGAAGCACCATTGTAGAGACAGCAAATTTTACATAAGCAGTTGCAAAAATACTTTTTGCTATGCTTGATGTTTCATCAGTATTTAACTGATGAATGTGAACGGATCCACTGGCAACCGGTACAGTGTTAGTCGAAGAAGATGACTTGCCACGGGAAGAAATAATTGTCCAGTTTTCAGCGGGTTTGGTGGGGAAGTTGTCATGCAAAATGGTGTGGTGCTTGGCAACACAGACAAAGCACTGTTTGTCTGACGAACAATCCTGAGTAGAATGGTTAGATCTTAGACAATTAAAGCAAAGTCCTAAGTTATGGAACTGCTCAAGACGTTGGAGCGAGTTCATTTTTTTAAAACGAGGACAATAAGAAATAAAACGTGCGCTTTGACATACCGAGCAAGGAGATAATTGTTTATCAGATCTCTTATAATGATTTAGAGAAACAGCTAAGTGCACTTCATTCATTCTTTAATAGTTAGAAACTCCTCACTATCCTTCAATGAAGTTTCCCAGGCTTTACGAGTAGATGGATCTAATTTGTGGACTAATAAGTGCACAAACCAATTATACCAGGTATCAACTGGCCTGTCCATATTTCTAAAGGCACGAATTGACTCCTTTGTGATATCGGTTAACCTCTAGATCTCGTTAACAGATTTCTTAGAAGCAGCAGGGCTGGATAAAAGTTTACGCATGTGAGCAGACAGAAGAACGCGTTTATTATCATACCGCTTAACAAGGGCGGACCAAGCTTCAGAATGATTTGCATCGCTGATTGATGAATTTTTTAAGCGGTCAGCTTTTGTATATTTCATATTGTAGGGTCATGAACCATAGATTGGAACATGTCTCTAAAGGTTTCCCACTCTAATTGAACCCCAGAGAATTTTGGAAGGGAAAGGGTAGGTAAATGTTTACATGATTTGTCTGATTTAGACGTACCTGTTCCTTCTGAATTTTCACTAGTGGATTCACCAACGATGACCTTTATGTCAATTAGAATTGCAGTTTTGATAGTGGTAAAATCCTCCTCCACTGAAGAGTACATGCCGACCAACAGTCTTCCAGTTTTGGAAGTCAAGTTTCCAGATACGTGACAGACTTCATTTTTGATTCTCCAGCCTTTTTCAAATTGGTATAAAACCGCTGTATTAAACTCGCTAGATTCACTTGTCGATTTAAAATGGACATTTTTTTTTTGTTTCGCAAATTTAATTTTAATGAATTCTTGATAAATTGAATAAGGTATTTAATTCTCTGGGGAAATCAAATTGAAAGTCTTACATAGCGAACGATCTGATAAGATAAGACACGTGTTCACACGACTGGTCAACCGGTTTGTATGGTCCGGCGAGAAAATCGATAAGTCCTCGTGCTCGACAACACTAAGCAAAGATGGATGAATACACTTCACGTTCGCTTTCAGTTTTCAAAACTCACTTAAGGCGAAAAAGGTGCCCATTATTTAATTTCACAAGGAGAAATAAATGCCCATTTGTTTTTTAAGAGCGTAGTGACACAGATGCATCACTGGTATTTTAGGAACAACTCAATTGCAACACTTAAAACGTGAATAAAAAAAAAAGATTTTTCACAGAGTTAGGTATACAAAATTCAGATTTAATCAATTTCTTTTATGAACGAGAAAGTTGTTGAGGTCAAGGGCTGACCACGAGGCGAATTTTTAATTGGAAAAAGAACAAATTTTGTGATTATCATAAGAAACTTAGATTCGCGGAAAGAGGCGGAAACGGAGCATCACAACCACGGAGCCGAAACGAAAGTAAAATTAAAAGGGAGGGGCCAGACTCAGACCAGTCCCTCCCAAGCAGACCCATCCGAAAACCCCTCAGCACCAAGCTACTCGATTCACCTGATAGGAGGAGGATCTGGAGACGTACCAAGTTAGGCGAGAGTGGTCTGTGGCGGCAAAGTTCAAAACAATTCTGAACAGTATATTTGGATCCCCTAAAGGAGTACTAACAGATCAAGGTAGAGATTTTTTAAGCAATTTTTAAAAAAAGTAGCAAAGTGCTTTCGAATAAGACAATTTGGGACCACGGCTTTTCACCCGTAATCAAATGGATCACTTGAGCGTTCACATCACATTTTAGGAGAATACCTAAAACAATTTGTTTCTAAAAACTCAGAATGGAACGATTGGCTTGAATTAGCAATGTTCTCATACAGCACCAGTGTACACGAAGGCACAAAATGCACCCCTTACGTATTAGTTTTCGGTAAATTAGCTCGTGAACCCTCGAGAGAACTCCCATCACCACATGAAAATTTGCAAACATACGACGATTACTTAATAAACTTTGTAACAAAACTTCATGAAATAAGAGCACAAGCAAGAGAAAACCTCATTACCGCAAAAGAAAAATCAAAAATCTTAGCACAAATGGAATAAAATAAAATAAATGAATAAAAAATGAACAAATTAATTAACGAAAAAAAATACAACAAAGAAATCGCTCAATAATTATTTCAGAGTAAACATGGATCCGAATGACCGCAGACGTCTGGACTCCCTTATTGATGTAATAGCATATCATGTTGACATGATTATCCTTTGGCCATTCTTATTTGAAACCGGAAGTTTTGGCCGCACAGACTGTGACATTCCTGAATGGGCAAAGGACACGAGGACACGAGGACCGGACGCCTACAAAAATTTGATACTTAGTTTACGCAAATCCGGATATGAATTTTTGGCAGACGTGGTGGCTCTTCTAAAATAGGGGAATAAAATATTATTACAACAATATAAACTTATTAAGTCTCAAGGATTCCTCGTGGCACTACTTCTTTCGTATTCACTTCAACCACCGCCTATTGATACCATCGTGGGATATGATTGTGGTCCAAACCAACTTAATATAACAACCCTCTCCCTATTAGAGGTAGGAGGATACGACAGTCCTGAGCTAAAATTATATACCAATCCTGTAAATATACAATTACAACAAATAAGCGATTATACCTATACAAAAGTGATACAATGTAAAATAGAAGTGATTCAAAATATATTATACTGCAACATATTATACAGCGTATGAATCTACTTGTATCGATTCAGAAGAAAGCCACACCTTTTGAAATCCAATACCACCTGACACATGCAGCTTTAACCAACAGGAAGTACTCTATTTAGGAATAGCAAATAAAACTTACGACACTTCTACGGATAATCAAGAAACAATATATTCCTTCGTGACCGATGAAATAACTTTCGTGTTAGAATACAAAGCAATAGTACCCGTATGCAATATTTTAATTTTTCGAACTGAACACCCAAAATCATTAATTTATGAAAGGAAACAAGAAACACACTTTTTGAAAAATAATGGCCCATCAGTTCATAACATGGATTTATTTACTTATGTAAATTGAAAATTTGTTTACGTTGAAAGACACATTCGCACAGAAGGAAAGGAAGGAAAGGACCAGGATACATGTCAATAGTAGCCGGAGAAGTAATTCATCTTATTCAGTGCGTCCCCGTAGAAGTTACTTTTCGCGAAACTAAAGAATGTTATATGCAACTTCCAATCCTGATAGGAAACAAAACATTTTTCTTCACTCCAAGAACACAAATAATCCCAAAATCAGGCACCGAAATAAATTGCAACACATTCATACATCCAATGTATTTCTTTCGCGAAAAGTGATTTAAAATGTTACCTACTCCTATTGGAGGGCCAAAACCTGATATAATGAAACCCAAAACAAAGCCTACGTGGAAATACACGAATCCATCATCATTAGCTACAAGCGGTATCTACTCACAAAATGATCTAGAAAAATTGCGCAAACATATTATCTTTCCAGCTGAAAACCCATGGTCCTGAATAAGATATTTTAAAAAATGAAATTTAAAAAAAAGATCTCCTTTCACTCTGCTGGGATTCGAATACCAGATCAACTGATTTCCGGTCAGGTGCTCTAGCTATTGAGTTACAGAGAGATCAAAGGAAGAATCCTTTTTCTGAAATACGCTTTATTTTGCTAGATGTTATGTACAAATCAATTTTTTATGAGAAATTTATTTATTTATTATTACTGAGAAAAGTTGTAGGCTCCGGAAGCTACGATCATGGTTCCTTAAAGCAACCAATCCCGAAGCAACCGGAACGTGTATTTCATCCATTCTGCTCCTTCTGTGCTAGAAGGTAAGCAAGATTGGGAAATTTACGCGTGATAACATCGGGCAACACTGTTCCTTGGAGTTAGGTCTCTAGCCGCGGATGACCTTACGCGGCAGACGGGACAGTTGGAGATGTAGGTTTCACCTCTGGATACTTTTTTAGTGCTACCAATCTTTGTAGAATTTTAAGAGGAACAGTGTTGACGGACCAGATTGAGCGATCCCAAAAGAACAGCCTTTTGCATCCGGTTAGCGGTGAAATGAGCCTCACGCTGGCAAGCCGGAATCTTGTTGAGTTGGCTGATAAATGAAGCTTTCATACCTCCAAGACAGCCGAGTATGAGAATTGTAAGATGGACTGGTGCCGAGAATTCAATCACGTAAATGATCTTGTTCTTCAGATCTTGGAGGACAATATCAGGCTTCGTAGCGCTGATACGTTGAGTGGTAGAGAATGAGAAATTTCAGTAGATCTTACACTGACCATTCTCCATAACGGACTCGAGTTCCCCCTGGGCGTATGGCAAGACGGACAATAGATTAACACCATAGAAGTGCCTAAGATGGTAATACAGGGTGTCCGAGACTCAAGTGTCCGGACTTATATAGCCGTATAAAAATGAAAAAAATAAATAGAAAATTTCTTTTCCAAAAATCAGTTGAAGTTTTAGTTTTTTAGTTATGAAACATTTAAGCTGGACTAAGCTGGACCAATCAGGAGCGCCGTATAAGCAGCCGTGTGTACGTGAACGAGATTTCAACGCAGTGTTATCAAAGCGAGCGCAGAGGTGGGGTTGGCGACGGGAGAACACTACGTTGTAATCCCGTTCACACACACACGGCTGTTTATACAGCGCTCCTGATTGGTCCAGCTTAAATGTTTTATAACTAAAAAAGTAAAACTTCAACTGATTTTTGGAAAAGGAATTTTCTATTTATATTTTTAATTTTTATATGGCTATATAAGTCCGGACACTTGAGTCTGGGACACCCTGTATAACACTTTTAGAGCCGCATTGTGTCTCTCTATGTATCCATAGCGTGCATATTTAGAGCATCCACTGAGAATATGTCCAAGTGTTTCTGGCTCTTGCTTGCACGCTCAGCAGTTGGTATCACTTACAGGTACATTCATTATGCGATCACGGTAAACTAAGGTGTCTATAACGCCGTCTTGACAGACAAAAAGAAATCCCTCAGTCTCCGATCTCAATCCAGAAGACTTGAGAAACATGTTGGACAGACCCATCGATAGCTCTTCTTTACGTATGATGCCGTAGAATTTACCATGAAGGGGCTTGTCAGCATGTTCTCTTAGTAGAAGCGTATGTTCTGCTTCCTGCATACGACTTTAGAGCACCAGAGGTGCTAGTGATGCTAGGCCATGTGTAGTGTCGCTGGAATCAAATGGCAGGTCAAGCTCCTCTGCGGCCTTATCTGAGGCACGGTATGGAGACGGCGATTTGTCAAACTCAGCTTAGAGGGCAGCACCGTGGTTGGAGATATACTTTGTACGCAGACACAAGGCATTACCTACAGTTTCCTTATTTTTTTGTTACTTGGAGAGCGATTTACTTCTTTATTTTTACACGCAATTGCCACATGCACACCTGGCATTTCGAAAATAGTGCTGTAAGCTAACACCTCTACGCTGCGTTAGGAAGGACTAATATAATTCGAATAGCAGACGTTACCACCGTTGGAACCGGCATCTCGTGTATCTCCACGCGCACTAGCGACTCTAGTGGCTACAAGTGTCAGTCGCCGGCCCCATAGAAACGCCGCAGCATTGGCGACTTCATATGTACGAGTCGCATAAGGGAATCTGTGCTTTTTAGAACTGAGCAGGCTGTAGCCAGAACCGTTCTTTGATGAAGACACTCTAAGCTTAGCAAACCTCTACCCCCTTTATCTTGAGGGAGATATATTCGAGGTACGGAAGATCTAGGATGAAGACTTCGATGTATTGTCATCATCTTGCATGTTGTTCTTATATATGTATTCTCTACGATGCCTTTGATTGGCCACAGCGCCCCATGGTGGGGACTGGTTGAACTTGATTGGCCAATCAAGTCTTTTTTAAAAAACCCGGGAGGGCGGAAAGCCAAATCGGATTGGTATTATATCCATTGTCCCTATTGATGTTATTAGCGTGTTTTAAGATTTCGATTGCTTCTTTATGTTTTCTTGGAAAAATATTGTACGTCTTTGCGATGACGGTTATTTTGTCAAATAAAATGCTATGTGCCATGAGGCGCTCTGGCCAATCACAGGCATCGTAGAGCCTGAAGAAGTGAACTGCAATGTTCACGAAACGCCGGCAACATTCATAGTTTCGCACACGATTGAAACCCGAAAAATCTTTAAAGTTTTAATTGTTAATTTTAAATTTATATTTATTATAATGAATCATCGTGAAAGTATTAAATCTATTATTCAAGCATATTGTACTCACAATAATCTTCCAAACCCACAATAGGCAACAATAAATATAAAAACATCACCGGAAAATACAACATGGATTGCAATCTGCACAGTCCAAAGACTCAAACAAACGGAAATAGCAAATACTGGTAAAGAAGCAAAAAAATTGCGGCAATTAAAGTTATTAATGAAATAACTCGAAGAGATCTTTTAAATAAAGTTAATGAAGAAAAAATCTCAAATGACCTAAAAAACTTTCGTATCTCATTCAACAACGCCACTGTTACGAACTCTCCACCAAAAATCAACAATTTTGGTATAAATAATAAACAAAAAACTGAAAGTTTTCAATTCAAAAGTTATTACCCTAAAAACGAAATCCCAACCCCTTGTAGAAAACACTATTTTTCACACTCACAGAATTCTCAATTGGACCCTTCCCCTAGCACATCAAAGAGTACAGTGTAAACTTACAAAAAGTGCATAAAATGTAGATACAGGGCACCAAATCAATATAATAAATTCTAACAAATTCTTTATATCTTAGGAAACCACTTTAATTATAGAAACCCCTGCTGAACTACGCCCACGCGCCACAAGATATACAAAACGAAAGCACACTTCCTTTGGTATGTTAAATCACGTTATGATACTGAAGACAATCCTAATTTGATACGGACTACCGGAAGCTCAATTTATAACATATGATGATCAATATCCAAGATCAGACTCCTTCTTCTTATGTCAAATAACTTTTAACGACCACCTAGTAATTCAAACAGGCCTTACAAAAGGATTAGCTGAAAGTAAAGCTGCACTAGATACCCTCCGTTCATTAATGCGAAAATATGACTTCTGCGAGAATATCAGCTCAGAATCTTACACGAGAAAAACAAAAATGGTAGATCAAAAAGTACAAACTAATCCTCGCCCAAAGTTAGTCGCTTGGGAAAATTATTCTAAATACTGTAATACAAACACACAAAACAAATAAATGCCCTCGAATAACTTCAAACACGCGAAAAACTGAAACCGCGCAAATCCTATCACCCCGTACATTAGCACTCCCGAAAACCTTCGACTGCATGTTCAAAAATGTCTTCACAGGAACAACCAGGATAACAAAACTGTATTCATTTAAAATTTCATGTAAAACATGCTAATATTTCATTTTCTTCTTTTTTCAGCCGTTCGAGAAGCAAAATGAGTCACCCAATTCTAACTGGAATTTCTCTAATAACATTCCTCATTTTCCGAACAGGGTTAACTCAAACCCCCTATATAAATACCGTTCTGAGATTATATCTCTCAGGTGTCAGGCATACTTATCGCACAGTAAATGACGTCCTACTTTGTTGATCAGGCAAAGTGACCCTCACCCACTCTGCCATTCGGCAGCCTTCCTAGAAGGCTGCAGAGAGGGAATACGGCCAGACTAGGATGGACGGAACGATCCCTCTGAGGTCATCAGTTATAACTTAGATCCACAGATTCGAAGCACTGTCATGGTGTGTTATGTAAGTGTATGTGTGTGTGTGTGTTCATTACTCGTAGTCGGTCAGCCACCAGCGAGCGTGGTTCCCGTAGGAGCCCCAAGCGCAAGAAGATCGCTGACTCATTTTCAAGTCTTCTCAAATTTGGCTTTGACCCCAAAGGTTAGGCCCTCGAAAGAGCCCATTTATCCTTGGTGAGGCATCAGCTTTTTCTGAGGGGACCTGCAGTTTACGGTGAGTTCCGAATCACCGAAGCCCCTGTAGAGGTACGTAGAAAAATTTCCTTTGGTACCCGACTCAGGGATCGAACCCCAGACCTCTTGCATGGAAGTCAGACGCGCTATCTTTTGAGCCACTGAGGCTTCTATATTACTCACGTAACACTTAGAACAAATAAAAAGCCAATATCTCGGAAAATTCGAAATAGCAATAAAATACAAGAATCTTTAATTCCCTGTCAATAAGGAAATATCTATCTCTTTCAAAATCCATTCATGCAACAAATATTAAACCTTTCAGAAATCCTTTTAGAAACAATATCTATCAAAGATAAAAATACTACCAAAAAACCGCAACAGATTGGTTATATAAATGAGGTGAAGCTGCCAATACCTACCTCTATCTACTTCAGAGTCTAACCAACGCTCTTACGCTAGTAGTTAATGGCCAGTAGGATCCCCTTCTCTTCCCAGACCCACTGTTTCACTCACTATTTGACCCTCAATCTTTACACTTTCCCGTTCGTTTCTTTTCTCATATTTCAGAAATACTATAATTTCCTAAAATCTCACACTATGCCCACGAAAATCAATTAATTTTTTCGATAACAGTACCCATTCCCTCTTCAGATGAATTTCGTCCATTTAAACCTCACGTTATACCTATAATTTCTGAATTCAATATAAATAAAACAATTTCAATCTGCATGAAACCCCAAGTTACTTACCTAGCAGTATCTAATCTTAATCAAACCTATTTTTCAGTAGGAAGCACGTTTCTTAAATCATGTTACCAAACGATACTCGGAACATTCTGTGACTCACAAATTCCAATTTCTAATGTTTCAACGAACCCTATTTTGCGGCATAACAATCTTCACTGAATTGAATCCGCATAAATGTCAATTTTATGTCAACTTCTATAACTACCCTATTTGAACTCCATTACAAGTTCATTATAGTTGGATTTATTCAACCCCCTCTATTAACAAATTCAACTACTTTGTCCTGATAACCAAAGACACTCATTTGAAATTCAAAACCAGGGAATATTGCAAATACAATCAAACTGTAAACTAATTCCTTTTAACCCATTCTATTATTCAGGATATAATCTAAAAGACCTAGTTCACTCCATTCCCTTGCCCCAATCATCTCTCGTCTTCACGTATGTCACACCCTCCTTAATTAATTACTCTACGCAATCACACAAAACGTTTAAAAATTCTTGACACAATTTCAAAATAAAGAAGTCATACTCTTATCTTTTCTCGAAAACCAGATATTCATAATAGAAAACGCAAACTACGAAATATTACGCCAACAAGAATTTACTTAAAAAGTACTTTTTACGCTTACCATGGTACTGACCTTAACAACTATACTATTCGCAATAATACCATTACAAATTCAAGAAGCAATAAAAAACTAAAAGATCAATACAAATTAGAGTTTGAAATAATTAAAATAGCAAAAAAAAGGAACACGATTAAGTAGTCTTACAATATCCCTTCTAGACACATTATCTTTTTCATTCTACGATAACGAACACATTTAATATACATGCGAATGAACTCATTTGCATATACCGTGAATTAAAATTGGATATATCACCATATTGACGACTTATTATTTAGATATATCATAAGAAAAATATAAAAATATATATATAAAACATGAGAATGATAGAAAATCAATGTGGAAACATGTTTATTATTTCAATAAAAACCACCTCGATTAAAGAAAATCATTTATTAGATATAAGGCAGATAAATTTACAATAGAAAGATAATTATCACAATTATAAAGCACTATACGTCACACATACTCATACGAATCATGATCCTTACAAATAGGATCATCCTCATCCTCAGCAGAGTGACCGTCAGAATCGGAATCCGTAAGAGGTAACGAATCTGTTTTATACTGCAAAAGAAATAAATACTAAACACAATAATTAAAATTTTAAATTAAAACAAAGCTTCTTTTCCACATTTATAATAAAAACAAAAACTCATACTTACTCCTAAATCATCGTCATTTACATCCCTGTACTCTCGATCCTTATCCAAAAGCTCGCGAATTTCATCTATGACATCCACTCTGATTCCACTTACTCGATCCCATAAATTTCAGTCCGTTTGTCTTGCCTAAAAATTAGTTTTCCTTAGTGGACGGCTCTGACCACGGGAACCCTGGGTGCCCAAACCAAGTAATACCCAAAAGGGAACCGTTTCTGTCCATGCATTAAATAATATGTCGGAAAATGCTGTTCCATCTGAAACAAAATTAAAATAATAACTTAAGGCTATGTAACGAGTTGGTCACGTGACCGGATTCCTACATTAACGACACTTTTTTTTATTTGTCAACTTATTTTTCACACGAATAGCCGCATCGAGTTGAAAATTTGGGATAATAAATAAGCAGCACTAAGGAAGGCGGCTCTGGTCCTAAATTGTAATAATAAAAAAAAAATTTTTTTCTTTTTTCATGATTATTACAATTTAGGACCAGAGCCGCCTTTCTTAGTGTTTCTTACTTATTATCCCAAATTTTCAACTTGATGTGGCTATTCGCATGAAAATGTGTTGACAAATAAGAAAAGTGCCGGTAAGGTAGGAATCTGGTCACGTGGCACACTCATCACATGCCCTTAAATTATTGTAACTAAAATCAGATATAATCTAAAAATGTACTTAATCGTTTAGTTAATAATTCAAGTAATCCCTGACTCATCAATTGCATGAACACGATGTTACAATTTTTTATATTTTATTGAATTGTCATAAATTTGTCACTTCCAAAACAAACAAAACAAATTATTTTCGAAGTTTCCCTTAATATTAAATAGGTACTTACAATTAACAGAAACAAATTTTTATTTACGATAAATTAAAAATAATACTTCAACCAGATTTGTATTATCCTCGGTCAAGAAATACAATAAGAAATGAATATATGCATCTAGTACCTCTGAATATTCAAGCAAAATGTTCCCAGCCATTATAGACCCTTTCCTCAAATTTTCTCTAAAGAATCTAAAAGCATTCCCTTCTACTTTACTCCCACATCTTCTCTGACAATTACGATCTACATAAACGATTTAAACACCTTTCAGCCATTAAATTAGTACCCATCACAAAAAAATGTATCTAAATGACTACCTTTTATTACTACACTGAAGGTCAATATCAACGAAAATTCGTCCCCATCGCCAGCTTCATCATTACTAGCTTACTGTGGTCTCATTTAACAGCCATATTTCATAATCTACATACATAATTTTACAACAAAATATTATAACGTTATTTCTCTCTCGTTCTAATTCTTAAATACACCTACCTTTTAAATCGTTCATGTCTAATGATGTATCCTTTGACATTATTTTCATATATTTATATTTTGATCGGATTACAAAAGAATGCATTTGCCCTTTTTGTTACGAAGAAATACCCACCATTGAGAAACAAAGATACGATTGTAAACTTGATTGGCATTATATCGCAAACCTAGAACATTCTATTGCAAACCAAGGGAAAATTAAGTTAAATTGCGAAATTTGCAAAGAATGAATCCTATATCCTCGTTGTAAAGCGTATGACTGTTTAGAATGCATTGAACAATTTTTAATGAGCCAAGAAATAATAGAAAAAGGAAACGAAGTCGAAGAGACTTCTCAATTAAATGCCTAAGATTTCACTACCTAATATATCATACTATTCAGTCTACGTTAACAAACTAGAAAAACAAGTCATCACATTTAGAATTAACACTATAAGAAAATACTTGAGTAACAAATAGTTGTTTTTCTAATTTGCCTGAAAGCCAGGGGAAGATGATAAATGAATTTTGACTTTACTTACCAGAAGTTATCGACAAATAACAATTAACGACAAAATCGGAAAACTAGCATCACACTGCATATATAAGAAAAACGATTTTCTTCAATGTATTCTTCTGACTGCGGCTTTTTGCAAATATTTTCTTCTTCAAACCACAATGACAATTCAAAAACAAAAATATAAAAATAAATGAAAAAAAAATAAATAAAAAAATAAGAGGAAAGATAGTGAGGAAGGGAGGGGATATGGACGTCGCCTATATTGTTACTCCGCGATTATGAAATTTCATAATTTATCGCATGAATATCAATTTTAATTATATTATCGTTATGGCTGTTTTGAATTTTTAGGTATTCCTTTTCTACATGATTATGCGTTATAATAATCGAAGTATATTGTTATTAAATGACTATGAAATTTCATTAAATCTTGAAGCAAGTCATGGAAATGAAGGTCAAAATAAATTATTTTGACCTTCACTTCCATGACTTGCTTCAAGATTCATTACAAATAAAAGGTCGAGACTAAACGTACAACGACTATGAAATTTTATCATTTATCGCATGCATATGAATTTAAATTATATTATGATTATGAATGTTTTGAATTTTTAGATTAAATTCCTTTTCTACATGATTATGCGTTATAATGATCGAAATATATTGTTGCTCCATGATTATGAGTTTTCATAATTTATCGCATGAATATGAATTTTATTTATATTACGGTTATGGATGTTTTGAATTTTAAGATTTATATCCCTTTTCTACATGATTATGCGTTATAATAATCGAAATATATTGTTACTCTATGATTATGAAATTTTATAATTTTTCCCATGAATATGAATTTTAATTATATTATGGTTATGGATATTTTGAATCTTTAGATTATATTCCTTTCCTATATGATTATGCGTTATAATAATCAAAGTATATTGTTATTAAATGACTATGAAATTTTATCATTTATCGCATGCATATGAATTTTAATTATATTATGATTATGGATGTTTTGAATTTTTAGATTAAATTCCTTTTCTACATGATTATGCGTTATAATGATCGAAATATATTGTTGCTCTATGATTATGAATTTTAATTATATTATGATTATGGATGTTTTGAATCTTTAGATTATGTTCCTTTCCTACATGATTACGCGTTATAATAATCGAAATATATTGTTACTCTATGATTATGAAATTTTATCATTTATCTCATGAATATGATTCTTATTTATATTATGGTTATGGATGTTTTGAATTTTCAGATTATATTCCTTTTCTACATGATTATGCGAAACATATTGTTACTTCTCGATCATGAAATTTCATCACTTATCGCATGAATATGAATTTTCGAATTATATTCTTTTCTGTATGAATAGGCGGTTTTAAATAATATTACTACATGACTACAGATTTTAAAATTTTTATAATTTATATTCTATTGTAATCTATCTCGTTTGTAATTGTAATCTATTCTCATATATGCGCTAGTTAATCATTGCACAAGTTACAGGCAGTCAAAAAACACATGCAATTATGATTCAGCACTAAGTTCATAATTTTATCGAACATGGTGTTTGCACCCCCATGGTTCAATCTAAGGTGGGAGGTGTCACGTCCCGCAACTAGAGACTAACAAAATAACTTATTACTTTATGTAAAGGTTAAGTTTAACCTGCTACGCCTCAAATCTTACCAAATTGTGTGAATCAGGAAATACACTCTGAATCAATGTCAAAACGAAAACAAATATTAACTCGCCTACATCGAATGCTCTTTTAAATTGTACGATTCAAGTAAAGACACCATAAGGCTACTGTCAAAGATTTATTAGATTAATCGTATGCCTCGGGCACAAATATTGATATAAAGCAGGATCTAGCCTGACAGCATCGAATAATTAAAGAATCTATGTCAAGTACCTAAAGGCTCCGGAAGATTACGCTAAATGTAAATTAAGCTATTCGTATGACACGCGCCGAAATATCAATATTCACGATGATTTACGAGTTTTGGACATTATATAACCTGAGCCCCATCGAGAGACCCTTCAGTTCAGTTCAGTACAGTTCAGTCTAATTCAACACGCCGCTTCAGTTCGCCTCAGATCAGTACCACGGTATAATTCATCGTTTCGGATCCCTCCCAGTTGAGTAATCTCGTGATCCCGAGTGCTCAGAAATCATCACCGAATATTGTAAAACTTGTCCCAACCTTGGTCGAAGCGATCTCCACTCAGTGAAAGTTCAAGTCCACCGCAAATCATAATTCATTGTTGCTACATCAATAACGGAATAATACAACCTGTAAGTACCTTGATTTTCTCATATAACTCTGTTTTATCTTTCTCGTCAAAAAACCCTAATCCACACCCTTTTTTAAGGTACTGGACAATGAAGGGAAGACAACCAACCCCCAACGTCATCCTGAATGAAAAGTTAAACTCATTGTAATTAACAATTCTATTAATAAACTTTCAATCATTTTTACCAAAAATTATCTCAACTGAATTATTTCCTCATCGCTTAGTCAAGATCTTTCCGATCTTCAAATAAAAGGAGGAACATAGATTAAAGGGAATTATGATACGTTGGACTTACAATATCTTCCAAACTTGTAAAAGTTCTAAATATCTTTTAAATTAACTCAAATTTCTCTAATATCCAGTAAAATCCTGCGAAATAAAAAAAATGTCATGAAACTTTTCTAGATTCTTTTTCAAATGTTAAGAATTCATAAGCTATACGAAGTAATTACGTTACCCAAAAGTTATGGGGAATTAAATCCATTTTATTATTTCGTTACGATTTATTGTTTCTAAATTATTTATTCTTAAGTTTATTCATTAATTAGCAGTAAATCACAAATAATTAAAGAATATATAAATAGTAATACGTACTTACCCGCCAATAATTTTCGCCGAGTAACTCGGCGAATGTATGGATGGCCGTCCTAAACTTCAGTTACTCGCCTATGCTCGCCTTAGTGCTCGCGTTTGAAGATCGAGAAGTGATGGACAGCACGAGTACTAAACATTCGCCTAGAGTAGACCCACTACTAGGTGCTAGGCGAACTTTTACTCGGCACTCGCCGAGTAGCGAATGTGTGGATCGGGCTTTAAAATAGTGAATAGAACATAAAAGTAGGACATTTCTTAGGTCCACCAAAGATGCAGGGTAACTAAATAAAAAGACGCATTTATATTTTAATTTTGTCTTCTTTATTATCCCAGTAAAACGAAACTAATTGGGGCGGACTGTGGCGAATTAACATGTTTGAATTCGTCCGAATTCCGCTTTCTGATTCGTTGAAACGAATTGAGCCAGCGTGAATTGAATTCGTGTAAATTCGCCTTAATTTTTGGTCAAGGTAATTAAAAAAAAATTTTTTAAATTATATGCCTCGAGATTCGAACAGGCGATCCCAAGTTTATGAGTCCAGAGGCTGAACAATGAGCTACGGGACTTATTATGATATATTTACAACGGATCCTATATACCCAGGGCATTAGTTACACATTAAGAATTAAATTGAATATGCCAGTCTTCAACTGAACTCAGGCTGACGAATCGGAGCTTGACTTGAAATCTCGCGAATTAAAATGAATTGACGGACACTGAAATTAATTCGTGCCGACGCATTGAAATTGATTAGAACCCCTAAAATTTTTTACTGAATTCGGGCGAATAGGATATTTTAGGACTGTATTAATTTTCATGAATTTATACAAATTCACAACCAGATTCAAATCGGAATCGTCGCAAAGCAAGATTCACGGGGGCTCCTGGCGAATTCTTTCAATTCGCCCCAATTGATTTCTTTTTACTGGGATCTCATAGCATTGTCTTATATTTTATTAACCCTTACTTGCCACTGTGGAGTGGATTACACCCCAGGCTTTTTTTTCTCAACTTTAAGTACCTAAACGTGAAGGAAATCGCTTTACATCAATATTTGCCAATAACTCGAGACTGCCAGTACCTATTCAGGGAATTGGCATAGCGCTGCACTAGTTTACGCGTCTGTGGTAACTGTTCGAAGTTGCGCGGGGTATCAAACAGCCCAGTCTGGCAAGTACGATCGAAATTGATTTTTCGGGTTGAATTTTTTTAGGAGTATATTTTGATTCCAGAGTAAAGAATATAATAATAAAATATGTGATTTTAGCCTTGTGTGAAATGTACACAAGGCTAATTCTCGCACATGTATCGAACGGTATTTTTTGATACGTGTGCAAAGCTTGATTTAGCATACGCTAGCGTGCGCAATATCGAGCATTGCGCAAGGCGTGTCAAAAATTACTATTATACTTCAAATTGATTAGTTTTTCTTCAAAATAATGTTTCTTATCATTTTTAGTAAAAATAATGTGAGATTTTCTTTTTTTCATGAATAAAATATAATTTTTTGGCAAAAATGCATAACTAATTTTTCCGTAAAATTTCGTCCTTCATTCCTCATAATAAAAACCTTTTTTGGACTTTCCTGTAAACTAATTTTTTTTTTCTTATAATGACATATCATTAGAAAACTCAGCTGAAATTTTAGCCCTTGATATTGAAAAATATAAAAAATATGAATTTCTTTGTAAAAATTGCCACTTTTTCCTTTTTCTTTGCTTCTGCACATTTCTTGGTGTACTTAAATTTAAGTTTTGGCTATATAACCTATATGATCTTTTAAAGTAAGTTTTTCAGAAGTTCCATAGCAATTTTTAAAGAAAAATGCCCAATATATAATTTTTATTATAGTTTTTATGGCTGGGGTGTCCAACACCCCAGTGTGGCAAGCGTGTTACTCCGCGGAGGTGTGGAAAGCAAGGGTTAAACGATGCAGAATAGTCTTTTCTATCAGAATATAATAATACCTCAAAAGGGGCCGTTCAAAAAATACGTAACGCTTTTTCTACAATAAGTGTGGGTAAGTTTAACATTGACGTAACGCTCAAGGCGACGCCCCCCCCCCCACCCCTAAAGGCATTCTGTATTTTTTGAACGGCCACAAACAGACATGCCCAACTCGAGAAAATTCCCTACGGGAACACATGTTCCGCATCCACCAATATTTCTCCTGGAAAGCGGGAGTGGTGGAAGAGGCGTCTCTTCTGTGCCGTAACGCTGCACCGTAGATTCGAAACATCTGTCGTGGTGCTTGAGGGCGACTGACTTTTCAACATAAAATTTTAGTAGAAACTATTAGAGTCTTAATTATTTCATTTCAGTATGTGCACATTTATTTGCAATTAATGTAATTGAAAAGAGAAGTTTACAAAGTGTTTCTTTGTTGTACATTATTAAGTATTTTGATATCATAGTTTTGGTTTGCTTGATACTTTTGAAAGTCTAACAATATATTAACATTATCCACAAGGTAGATATAACTTATCTATCTACCTTGTGGATAATGTTAATATATTGTTAGACTTTCAAAAGTGAACATACTGAAATAAAATAATTAAGACTAATTACTATTGAAATTTTATGTTGAAAAGTTAGACACCCCAAGCACCCTGACAGATATTTCGTATCTACCGTGCAGCTTAACGACACAGAGGAGACGCCTCTACCACCACTCCCGCTCTTCAGGAGAAATAGTGGTGGACGCGGAACATGTGTTCCCGAAGAGAATTTCCCCGAGTTGGGCATGCCTGCCTAAAAATATTACATATTGTTCCATACACAGCGCTATCGGCATACAGACTCATATTGAATGGAGGCGTCGATATCTTTTAAAACAAAACTTAGCATCTAATTGTTAAATAGGGTAACTGTCTCAATTACTACGGTAACAAGGTTTAGTCTCACTTTGATTATTATTTTTAATATATAAATGAAATACCAAAATGTTCTTGTTTTACTTTTATTGCTTAAGGCTTTAATTTTAACTTTTAAATATATTGGTAATTGAGAATTATTGCATATATAGTTCAAGACGTAAAAATTTGATTACAACACGTACTTCTTAGCTGTGAAACACCTGATTGATAGATTAATCCAGGCTAAAAATATTCTTTGAAATTATAAAATTTTTATTGCATTCTTGTCCTTCGGTAACGCATAAGTTATCTGCAACGTGAAAAGGTAGTAGCAAAACGGAAAATAATCGATATTCTCTTCAATTAGGAATTTGACAATGATTTTAAATAAACAAAAAGTGATATTTTACATTAATTTTAATGTTTTGTAACATGATTATGAATTCTAGACATATAATATTAAACAATAAACATAACAAAAATGAAACTAATACATGTTTCACTAAAATTAATTTACACAATTAACTTCCAATATAAAAATATGACAGAAATAAAAATGATTAATTTATTAATAAATATTATTCATAAACTAAGGGCGCGAAAATGTTAATAAAATAAGAATTTTATTCTGGCAATTATTTTTTGTATTACTTGTATTATAAAGAATGATAATTATGAAGTTATTATTTTCATGTTTTAAGTCTCGAGAACCAGATCTATTTTTTATTTTGAGTTATAAAAGATCTTAATTGGTTTATATAAAAATATTGTCATTAAATACAAAAAAAATTGTAATTGTAATATAAGAGCGTACTTATTTATCTCGCTAATCATTATTGTTATCCTCATTGTAATCGACACAAATAAAAAAATTATTTTGATCTAAAATGCTTTTTTTCATTCAATTCAAAATCGAATAATTCTAACTTTTTTATTTTTACCCATATATAATATATCTAATTGATGACCATTGACCAAAAACAACCATTGCATTTTAATGTTCCTTTTCAACTGACAATGAGTTTTTTGTAACGAAAATAAACTAATCTAATGCAGTAAACATATGTTTATTTGCACAAAAGCATACATAAATAATAAATCATGTAGTACTGAACGATAAATGTCAACAATTTCCTGCCACTCCTTGATTTAATTCACTTAAAATTCTAATACGGTTACACAGTGAGTCAGCATGTATTAAAAATCCAAGGCGTAATGAAAGTAGAGAAAGTATGGATAGCAGAGATGAACTGAAATAACTCGTTTTTCTCATACAATTAAAAGGAAGTAAGTGTGATGTTTAAAGCAGCGGACATGAGTTACTTTGACTCCAAAGGCAAAACGAGATTTGGAAGTCTGAAAAGTTATATACGAGTTATGGCACTTGGATGTTAACATACTTCTCAATACAAAATCGAACTTACCCCCAACATTGTAGAGGGGTGCGGGGGAGGAAAAATAAATATGAGTGTTATTTTACATAAGACTGTGTTCGGAAATCGAATGCATGTAACAAAATCATAGTTTAAAGTATTTCAAAAAGCAATTTTCTGTTTATAAAGTCATGTTCTTAATATACTATTTTTAACAAATAGCTCCATAGATTTTATTTTTTATTCGGTCTGTAACTGCTTTAGGAGGCCCACGCTTCTAATTCTTTCAAATCTGCATCTTCTTCCACTGGTTTAGGTTCTGTAATTTAAAAAAATTCAATATCAGAATGATGGCGAAAAAATAATAAAGTATTAAAATATTTTCTGCGGTTTCCTACTACTTTGTGTAATCTCCTTCACTTTGGGATCATTGAAAAAGTACGTAAACCTTTTAGAAAAGAGCAGTCAGTCGTAACAATACAGTTTTTTTGTGTATCGCACAGTAAGCTAGGAGACCCGGTTTCGTGGTCAAAAGTCTAATTTTCAAACTGCTGAGTTCCGTTACTTACTGACTATTTTAAAATATCAGTGTGTTCATTATGATGTATACTTCACGGCAGGGGTGCCTACTTCTGCCCATTTTCATGAATAACATAAAAATCGCAAGTGACGGAGTCAGCGTCCGAGCGCACAGTTTGCCAGGAGCCCCGGTTCCGTAGCTAAAAGTCAGAAAACACATCAAAATGTACAACAATGATTTCTAAGGACACCTATTTGTGATTTTCTAGGGCGCTGGTTCCGAATCTGAAGCCATGATTGAAAAAAAAAAATAGAGGATCCAATATGGCGGACGAGTATTTAAAAAAATACAAGGGTAGGGTATCTAGGGTTTTTCGAGGGCGCTGATTTCAAATCTAAAATTATAATTAAAAACATAAATATTTCATAAGAACAAGTGTTCTACCGATATGTATGCTCGCTGAGGAAGCTTCTGAATCTCGAAATAAAAAGAAAAGTGTTAAACCTTACTCTGGAGGTGAGAAGTTTACTAGAGATTTCGCAAGAGGATGAAGTGTGTGATTCGGCATGACGGAATATATTAGAATATATGTGTAACATATGTAATATAATATCTGAGCGCACTTCAAGGTCTTTTCTTCAATTTAGGCCAATAAAACAACAACAAAAATGCTCACGAGTTCCCGACAAATTACTAAAAATTTACAAGCTTGTCTGCGTCTAGTTACAGTTAGCGACCAACGCTGTTCGCCGGCATCGACGACATCGTATGCACGCTTGGAGATTTTTAGCCATATGTATCTTGCGAACCAGTCAAGATCTTTTAAGTTTATATTACTTATTTTTATTCTTTCTTTGTATACCTTTATATTTTTTGACGTATCTAAAAGCCCCCTTTTCCATGAGAGATCGACAGACATGAATCCTTCGGCTGAACCCCAGTTTCCCCAATTACCCCGAATCCACGCTCTCAATTAGCCTTCAAGTAATGCCTGACGTACTCAATCCTGTGGAGCAGACATGCCCAACTAGGAGAAATTCCCTTCTGGAACACATGGTCCGCTTCCACCTCTATTTCTTCTAGAGAGCCGGAGTAATAGAGGCGTGTGGCTAGTTCTCCTCTAGCGACCTCACGTAACCCCGTAGATACGAAACAACTGCAAGTGTCTCAGCATTTTGTTGACACGCAGGAATGGTTTTCAGGCTATTGACAAGTAAAACCTTGGCACCTCCAAGAGCGCCGATGATCAGGACGATTAGTTTAACAGAATATTCCGGGTATAACCGTCGGAACTCTCTTATAAGGTCATTATACCTCTCTTTCTTTTCTTCTTCGCTGTGACGTTTTTGTCAGCTGGTGCCGAAAATTCGATAACAAACATAGTTCTTCTTGCGAAGTCAAGAAGAACTACGTCAGATCTCGAGCGCGCAACAGAAACAATTTTCGAGAATATGAAGTTCCAGTATATGCGGCACTTCTCATTTTCGACAATCGACTCTATTACTCTATGAGCGTTTAGCGGAGAGGTATTTGGGCTAATGCCGTAAGAGTGACAGAGATGGTGACGCATTTTACCTTTGGATGTAGGTTGTTCCCACATGAGTTGGACAACTAGATAGTATGTGTCCTAGATGATCGGGGTGTTAATGACACGCTCTGCAGCTATCATCGGGAATATCTTGGCTCAAAATGTGGCGCCGGTATGCTAGAGTGGAAATGACACCATTTTGACATGCCAAAATGAAGCCCTCCGTGCCCGACTTCAATACGGGTGATCTAAGGAAAGCAAACGTCAGCTCACACGACATCGACTGATATTCCACATTTCTGTGGAAGATGCCATGCATCCTCTTGTCGAGTAGCTTTTCGCGGAAGTTTTTCTCCTGTGCTTTCTTAATCTGGGCCTTCAGGATTGAGTATTCAAGATGGAGAAGATTTGATGCATTTTGTTCACCCCTGATATTGAAGTCGAGGCCGAGTGTTTCAGCAGCCTCCTGCGCTGCTTTGTACAGAAACACCACTTTGCCTACTTCTTCGTGTTTCCTGACCATTTTAAGAAGAGGGTCTTGTCCATTTGCGACAATATGTGCTGTACCCAGAATAATCCTGTTGTAAAGACATTCAAGATTCAGTATTCAACGACCACCTTGACGGAATTAGATGTAAAGTCGTGGAACAGAAGACTTAAGGTGCATGCTTTTGTTCATGTGCATAACCTTTCGGGACCCGATATCGAGGAATCCGAGCTCGTTCTTCGTCCATGGAACTACTCCAAATGAATGAGTACGACTCGGACGGCAAGCATGTTCGTCGCAGATATTTTGTTCCTTGACGACACTTCGGAAGACCATATCTGTCGGATGAGACGTTTGTATCTGCATCGGAGAGTATCCTTTATAGATTTTACGTCCCGAATGCGGCTCTGTGGCACGTCCAGGTATGTATAGGTCTCTAACTACATGTAGTTTCTCTTGATTTCTAGCATACATCTTAAGATCATGCATGTAAAATACATGAGTGACCTTATGCTTTCGATTTCCAGGTTTGCCGCAGAGGTACCCTTCGGTATGGCAAAGTGCGAGAGATAGTGGCAATAATGCGAGGCAAAAGAGGAGAGGGCTCATGGTGTCGCCCTGTAACACACCTCTCTGAAAGGTGATACTGTTAGTGTTCACAAGTTGTTTTTCCAGATGAGATAGTAAATCTAGTTTTCCAAAGCGGCATTAATCTCTCTATGCACCTCACGATGTGTGGATGAACCTTTAAACTTTCCAACAGACAGATGATAAGTCTATGGGTGGTTAAATCAAAAGCTTTTCGGTAATCAATCCAGGCCATCGATACAGTGTGTTGAGACAAGTTATTGGCCTGTATTACATACGGTGAGCTAAGTTGCCCGTCTTTGGCAGGAGCACTGTGCGCCCTTCCACCAACCACTCCGGAATAGGCTCTTCCGACTTTAGATAGGAGGTGAAAATTCGGGCCAGATGCTGGTGGGTTGAAGGAAACGTCTTCCATCAGACGGTCTTGATACCATCTGGTCCCGGAGCGGAATAGTTCTTCATGCCTCTTAATACGTTTTACACCTCCTCGGTAGTGATAGGTGGGTATTCCTCCTCAGGTGTTATAAGGGCATTGCACAGCTCCTTGAAGCTATTTATGTTTTTGAGCCTTCTTCAAGTGGATGCTGGACTTCGTAGACTTCTCTCCAGAATGTTTCGACCTCCTCTGGTTTGGGCGGATGGTCGACAGTAATTGGATGGTCTTGGAAGAGTTTACATGGGTGAGGTAAAAACTGTTGATTTTCTCTGACCCACCTCTCTCTCCGCTCTAGACTTCTCCTAACGTTAGATAGAACTCGTTTCTGTCAACAATATGCTGCCTGATGGTCAGTTGCTTTGACTTTTTGATTGTGTGATGACGGATCCGCAGTTCGCGCGCGAACTGTTGAACCTTGGCAGTGAAAGTCCTGCCAGATGTCATGTAGTCAATCACACGCTGAATGCGGGATGCGTACTGTCTTGTCCAGCCTATCTTTGTGCTGAGTTGATGCTTTCGTCTTTTGGTCTTATGATCAACCGTTGGTTTTGTGTTACGGCTTGCTTCTGCCAAAGTTCTCGCTGCATTGTACACACCACAATTGATAGTCCAGAGGTCGGATTCTTCGGAAAAATCTCCACGAAGCTCATCATCTAGTTCTGTCAGATCTTTGGGCTTGGGGAAACCTGAATGTTGATGTTTCTCTGGGTCCTGATGCATCGTTCTTCCTCCATTGGATGCCTGTTCGCGGTTGGTCTCAGTGTCGCCTCTCTTTCTCTATACCCGGCTTGTTCTGGCTGCGGTAGAGTAGGCGCTCCGCTCACATAACCCCTTTTTCGCAGTTGTTCGGCATGGTTTCGCAGACGCTGATGCGAAAAGTGCGAGAGCTCTGGGTGTCTGTCGCATCACAGAGCATGCAGTCGTGCCCTGTAACCTTCTCGTTTAAGGACCATACTGATCTCCTTGCACTCTATCAGGCCGTCATTGAGTCGATCCGTCCACTTGAAAGTAACAAGATTCCGCTGGTCAATCGCATTGACTCCGTCTTGATTGGCTCCCCCAACTCTAGGGTAGTCGGCATTATTGTCCGACCAATTGAATAATATATACTATTACGAAAGGAAATGACAGGCCTATACTTTTCCACCTGTCATTTTTTCAAGTATACATATATAGAATTTTGCGATAAATTATTTCTCGACGATACAGTAGCAACCGCAAGGTAACTGAAAGTGCCACATGTCCACATGGTAGCGAGCTGCGAGGGCCAAAGAAGAAAAAAATCCCCTGACGGATCACCTGCTGCGGACGATGAGGTGCTCGTCTTTTAGAGAGGCAGCCACGGTGAAGAAGCCGCAGGAGCGACTTGAGTAACCAAACACACCCAACCAAGATGTTAAAGGCCGATGAGGCCGATGAGGACGATGCGTGCAAGTTGGTTGGGTAGGAAGAGGGAGAAATGCCAAGCAGGCAAGAACAGTTGGAAGCTGAAGAGCGGGTTACAGGCTTTATCCCTATGTCCCTAAAGTAATGGGAAAGCGGTTCCGGGGGTATGGGTTGGCAGGAAACGGAGGTGAGTTTAGTGGTTATTACCGTTTTGAAGGTCGAGTGCCACATTCTGAACGTAAATGCATTTTCACCTCCTCTACAAACAAACAAACAAACAAAAAACTATAGGCAGCGTACGTGCCCAATGTACCGTAGCTTCAGTACAAACGCCGTACGTGCTCGAACTACTGCAGCTTAAGTACAGGGATGAAGAACATATATGAACCCCAGAGTTACCACTGTTAATCGTCCTTACGTTCCAAGCAGTCATGCTGTCAATAGCACCGTGAAATAGTTGACAAAGTATTAGGTTGTGAACCAAGTCCCTTCGGCTGAGACTTTTGGTCGTCCTACGTGTCATTTTCCGGATAAAATCCGCTGGTTAAACGTTCGTGAAAAAGAACTCAAGAGTGGATTGGATATCTGTTATGGATCCTGTATCGCTCTGCGGGTGAATTGTGATCGTGAATTGCTTCACTACTACCTAAACTAACTCTGCGAGAGGATCTTGCCGTTGTCCTCCAAGTATAGAGAAACAAGCAACAACCTTTACTCCCTTCTCTTTCCCTTTCAGCAATAGAAAGGTAAATGTAAGTTTTTATGAATCAATTGACTGATTATCTATTCTTTGTCTTATCAATAAATTCTCTGTAATGTGAACTATAACTCACTAATTTAAACATCATACTAACACAATCCCCATAGAGTTGCTAGTGACAAACCATACTACTCTCGCCTTTTACCCTAGATGTTACAAAGGATTTGTACGGAAAATTATTAGAATAAAATAAAACGTTGCAGCAAAAATAATTATGAAGCACAAAAAAACAGACAAATTATTAGGGATTATGTGGTACAATATTAAGAGACACAAAAATAAAACAAATTATTAAGTAAATCAGTAAACCACTCTGGATAGAAAAATATTACGACAGAAAAATAGGAAAAAATAATTTTAACAAAACTTTTGGTATCGAAATGTTTTGAAGGAAGAAACATTATGAGATAATAAAATGATAAAATATTTATCGGAGCAAAACGCTTTGGAGAGAACTTTAGCCGTTCGAATTTTCTGCTTTCAATGATCGTGGAAAATGTTTGCAAAGGGGGAAACCCGGGAAATGGTCGGAATGTTTTTCTCCTTTGAAAAGATTAAAATTTTCGATAATCGAAACTTAAGTCGTGAATTTTAATATTTTAAGCTTTACATATATAATAGGGATAGTTTTTGGGAGTGAGTGCGAAAGTCTTACCGGGCCTATAATTCAGAGCATAAAAGAAGAGAATTTTTAATGATGAATTCCAAGTCTTCATTTTCGGTATTTTGAGCTTTATGTACAATAGGGGTGGTTTCTGTGTTGTGGCCGAAATGTGTCACCAGACCTTCAATTCGGGACATAAAAAAGAAAATTGTTGGCGATTTTTAACTGGTAATTTTCGAAAGTCTAAGGTATCTTGTTCAATATTTTGAGCTTTGTATTTAATAGGGATGATTTTTAGGGGTAAGTCCGAAAGTATCAGTAAACCTATAATGCTAGGCATAGAAAACAATTCTTTTTCACGATTTTCAATTGGCAGACATCACGATTTTAACATGCCTTTTCAAGCGTCAGAGTGGCTTATTTTAATAAGGACAGTTTACCGGTTTAACCCCTAAAAATGGAGAAGTTCCCAACTTATCTTCCACAAAGGATAATATTCGTCCCTCGTAAATTATTTATCATACATAAATCTTGGCAAAACATTGTTTTTAATTACGTTTACATGAAGTTTTAAAATTGCGGGTACAATTTCAAAAGAAGTTGCCCGATACTTCGAACAGGATAATAGGTGGCAACCAGTGTTATTTAATTATAGGGAGGTTCGAGCTTTACTTTGACGTTCGATTTTTGCTGGAACTAAATGAGCATGATAACTCACCCAAAATACGGAACTTCGAAAGGGAGGACCAAGGATTGCGGACAGGGTGGTGTGAGGCAACCCTGGTGGTATTATCCTGGTGGCTTATCTTTGAATTCGATGAGCATAGTGATGCCTCAAAAATCGTATCGTTTTTTGTTTATTGAAAAGAACCTATATGTCTCAGAAAAAAAAATTTAGGTAAAAAATGCAGGTTTCACAAATATTTGCAAATTACATGTGTGCAAAACTCCAGCCAAAATAATTATTGGTTTTCATGAAAACTCATTTGTTATTAAAAAATTGACTATTTTGCCACGTAATTTCTACACGTTTGGCCTATAGGGTATCAACTGAAGTAGGTGATTGTCCTCTACAGGAGTTGTGCTATCAAGTACACTTAGCGACAAATCGAGTTTTTTCCTTATAAAAAAATGAAGAATTATAACTCCGTCAATTTTTATTCTATGGAATCGGGCTCAAATCAGTGGTATGCTGTCACTTGAGTCGAATTTTTGTTGCAAACTGGAATCCATCTGGACACGCTTGAAATATGACTTTTTTTTAAATTGACTTTAATTTGAGAAAAATTCAAAGCGACTTAAATCACTTCGAAAGTAGGATTTTGCAAAATCAAAACTGTTCCTTTGGTTTTGAAATAAAATCCATCTGAAATAGCGCTGATCGAGAGTTGAATAAAAAATTCGACTCAGTCGTGGAGTCTAATATGTCATTTGCTCACCAGTAGATAAGATCCATTCGATAGGTGCTGTTTTTCTATATATTAAAAGAAATGTTATACATCAAGAGGGGAGGGGGGTGAAAAAATCACAGCTACTGCAATATTAAACATACAAATTGAAATTTACGTGAAGTACGTAACAAGAGCTGTAGTATTTGTTATAAAGTTTACAAGGCAATGCGTTCTCATTTTGTTGCTGATCATGGTAACTGATTATGTCTCTGGGGGTAGGGTGGGGGAACCGCTGCTGACGGTCGGGCGCTCGCGCCAGAATTACATTCACACATACAAATTGAAAAAAGTTTGAATATCTCCGCAACTAACTGACGTATTAGGATTTTTTTTGCTAGCTTTCCGTGCTGGTTATAAATCGGTTCAGGAATTCTCCACAAATGTATATCTACTGCCTGAAACATACAACTATTTTATTTATATTTTTTAATTGTGCCAACAATTTATTGTTTATTAGATTGACTATGAAATGAACCTTATTGTTTACAATGTCTTTGTTTAAACAATTACACTAGCGAAAAAAATTTGGAACAGTTTTAAAATTTTCTCTAATAACCAAACAAAATTTATGTTTCTTTTTTGAATCTTAAAAAATAAAGATCTTGTGTGCAAAAAAATGGCTGCAGATATTATTTTTATACTATTTTGTTTATTTCCATAACACTAAATTACTATTAAGATTACAAATACTACCAATATTAAAATACTAACATATTTTAGGCCTCTTGTTGTCTCTCCAAGCATTCAAACCGTCCCTCCACCGATAAAATTGTAATACCTGAGACTCATTCATTAGACCTTCATCTGTGATTCTTCTCTTTGCAAGAGAAGATAAATGAAACAGTATATGAAGAATGTCTGCAGAACTTTTTTCAATATAATCACTTTACTTTTAAAGGTAAAAAAAAAGAAACATGAATTTTGTTTAGCTATTAGACAACACAATAAGATAAATAAGATAATTTAAGGTACTCCGCAACCACAGACTGCGTCAATCCTTCTTCCATAATTGAAGACACGGATTCAACAACCGGTCGAGCGCTTGAAACGCGTATAAGTATTGTCCAAAGGTTCTAAATAAGGTCGGAAAAAATTTTTCATGAAATCACGGAATAAAAAATATAGTGATGTAAAGGACACTAAACCGCGTATTTTTTGTTCAATTGAAATTTTTATTCAACCAACAGTTTTGGAGAAAAAAATTATTTACCGCTTTTCGTGAGTCTCGAAAAATCCGTACGATTATAAACTTAACTCGCGATATTTCAGAAACAAAAAGAGCAAATGATTTCAAAATTGAAACATAACTGCCCAACATTCAATCGAAGCCAACAGAGTTATTTAAAACGTTCAAATGTTAGTTTGTTTAATTAAAATTAATAACTATTAGTGCTGGGTCGAATTTGTGACTTCAAATTTTCCACATGCGGGGAAGTTTTTCACAATTGAGGCACCGGATTGCAGAACTGCCTGTGCGCTCGGCCCGTCTCGGTCCATTAGGCAGTAGAGTGGGGAGACTCACTGAACACGTTGATCGAGGGAAAAAATCAATTTAAAACGCAATAATCAACTTGTCGTGCCCCACATGACACGTTGGAAAGGGGGTCGTGTGTGACCTAAATTATTTCTGTGGCCAGTCATAGGGTTGCCTTCCCGCCCCCCATGACACGTTAGAAACGGGGTCGTGTGTGACCTAAGTTATTCCTGTGACCAGTCACAGGCGTGCCTTCCCGCCCCCACCATGACACGTTGGAAGGGGGGTCGTGTGTGACCTAAGTTATTTCTGTGACCAGTCACAGGCGGGCCTTCCCGCCCCCACCATGACACGTTGGAAAAGGGGTCGTGTGTAACCTAAGTTATTTCTGTGACCAGTCACAGGGGTGCCTTCCCGCCCCACATGACACGTTGTAAAGGGGGTCGTGTGTGACCTAAATTAAATGAGACGTTGGAAAGGGGGTCGTGTGTAACCTAAGTTATTTTTGCGGGTATTTTCACTATCATATTCGTGATCAGCACGTCAAAATACATAGGTATACGGAGTTTCAAATTAATCGGAGGTAAGCGCTTTTCGGAACTCCACCCGAACTTTTTTTACTATAATTCTGTCGAAGATGATGAAATGGAACTCCAGAAAAATTAAAATAAGTATCAAAGAACGATAACAAATGAAAAAAAAAACAGAGAAAACAAACAATTCACCAAAGAATATACGTACTGCAAGCACTCGTCGCGGAGCTCGCAACGCGTGTACTCGGCGTGACACTTTAAAGAATCGCATCTTGCTAAGTTATAAACATAGCTGGTCCGAGTAAACGGAAAAATTTATTTCATAGTCTATTCTACAACTTCTCCGCTGGAAGTTTTTCGAAACTTCAACTGAGGCACCGGATTGCAGAACTGCCTGTGCGCTCGGTCCGCCTCCGCCCAGTAGGCAGTAGAGTGGGGAGACTCACTGAACGCGTTGATCGAGGGAAAAAATCAATTTAAAACGCAATAATCAACTTGTGGTTTTCTGTTAATAATTGACGAATCGAGTTGATTTTTGCGTAGAAACATTCTCTAGACCTGTGCGCTTCTCACGCATATAATATCATGGCAAAATTGTTCATTTATCTTATTATTAACAATGAATAAACTAAATACTAGAAAATTTAAAAATTAATTTAAAAATCGGTCAAAATGAGCAATACCGGTGTATTCTTTATACATTTGGTAGTATCACATTAAACATTCAGTTCAATGGGTTGTTATTTGCGTTATCAATTTGTAGTGTCATAAGTGGCGGGAAGGCACCCCTATGACTGGCCACAGAAATAATTTAGGTCACACACGACCCCCTTTCCAACGTGTCATGTGACAGAGGGCAGGGAGATGAAGAAGCAAGAGCGGACGAGGCTGTGAGCGCGGTTAGTGGGGAGAAGGGAGAATTTGACAGTAGCGATGACGAGACGTTCGAGACACCGACCAGGGTCGGATCAGCTGAGAGAAGGGGTTCAGGCACGAGCCAGAAACGCGGGAGACCTTCAAACTTACAGCGCCTCAACAGGCTAGGTAGCGCGGGCTCGAGTAGGAGTCTGGATGAATGGCACAAAAAGGGGAACGTGACTAGCAGTGAAGGGGAAGATAAAAGGAAAAGAGAGGAAGGGGAAGATGATCCGGAAAGGGACAAGGATAACAAGAAAGTGAAGATTAAAAGAAAAACACCAGACAGAGATAGGGGGGATGGGGGGATGTTTGAGAAGCTAGCAGCCCTCATAAAAGGGTTCAGAGAGGAAACAAGGAACAGTCTGGAAGATATGAATAGGCAGGGGAAAGAAGTTAGGGGGGAAGTGAGAAAAGTAAGAGAAAAGTGGGAAGAGTGGGATAAACTCTGGAAAGAGGAGAAAGACAAGGTATGGGGTAAACTAGAGGCCATAGAGAATAGACAGAGAGAGATTGACGAACAGACACATAGGGAGATAAAACAACTGGAAGAACGGGTAAGCAAATTAGAAGTTAGGAATGAGCATATGGAGAAGGGAACAGGAAGTGAGGGAAAAGTAGAAGGGAGTGATAACGTGCAAAATGAGAATGAAAGATTGAAGAAGAGACTGAGTGAGATTGAAAGAAGGTTGGAAGGAGAAGAAAGGGCGAAGAGAAAAAATAACATAGTAGTCAAGGGATTGAAAATAGAGAGTGAAACAGGGGAAATTGAAATCAAAAATCTGCTGAGAGATATTGGAATTCGGGTGAGGGTAGAAGGAGTTAAGAGATTAGGAATGACGAAGGAAGGAAAAGAAGGAATGTTTGTAGTAAAAGTAGGGAGTGAGGAGGAGAAAAAGAAAATTATGGAGAACAAAAAATTATTGAAAGGAAGAAGGGAGAGAATTGAAGAGGATTTGACCTGGAGGGAGAGGAAAAGGAGATGGCAAATAGAACAGAGAGCATGGATAGAGAGGAAAAAGGGATGCATGGAATGGATAGGGCGAGACAGACTATGGATAAATGGTGATGAGTGGGTCTGGGACGAGGAAGTAGAAGAAATGAGGAAAAAGGGAAAAAGAGTTGAGAAAGGTAGAAGAAAGGAAGATACAAAAGAGGCTAGAGAGCAAACAGAGGGGTTTCCAAAAAGCAAGGCGGAAGAAAAGTAAGGAGGATAGGGGAGGGAAGGGAGGAGAAAAAAGTGAAAATAGCTTTCTGGAATGTGTCAGGCTTGAAGAACAAGAATGAAGGTTTCTGGCGGGAGTTAGAAAAGTGGGAAGGAACACGTTAAAGGTAGAGGAATGGGCGGCATGGTCTCAGGGGTGAGAAAAGAACTGGCAGTAAAAGGTAAAACAGAGCAGGACAGGGAAGAAAAGGAGGGAACAATGGTAAGAAGGATTATAATAGGGAAAGTCAAAATAGCGGTGGTTTGTGTATATAGAAGAAGAGGGGAAGAGGAAGTTTGGAGAGTAATAAGGAGGTGGATGGAGGAAAAGAAGGAAGAATTGGTTTTGATAGGAGGTGACTTAAATGCCTGGACTGGTGAGCAAGGGGCAGCGACTTGGGATGAAGAAAAGGAGGCATATATAAGGAGCTCCAAACATAGGGAGATAGACCGGGAGGGGAGGAGGTTACTAGACATAATAGGAGAAACCGGATGGTTTATATGTAATGGCAACATGAAAGGAGATGAGAAAGGAGAGATTACATTTATAGGTAAGGGAGGAACAATAATAGACTACATCCTGGCGGAAGAAGGAATGAGTAATATGATATGCAGTATGAACGTAGGGAATGAGATAGGGTCAGAACACCTCCCAGTAATAGCTACACTGAAAGGTGGCGTGCATAAGCGTTGCAGAGGGAGAAAGGAAAGAGGGGGGGAAAGAAACACGAAAATGGGAGTCTGAAGGGTAGATAAATTAAAAGTGTTTGAACAGAAGATGGAAAAGGAGAATGTTGAATATGAAAAGGAGGAGGGAGTAGACTCGTTAATTGAAAGGTTGAAAGGGTCGATTGAGAAGGTGAAGGATGAGATAGGTACAAAAGAAGGAAGAGAAGAGGGAAAGAGAGGCTGGTGGGACGAGGAATGCAGGGAGAGTAAGGAGAGAATGAAAGAGTCTGTAAGAAAGTGGAGGAAAGGAGAAATAGAGAAGGCGGAGTACAACAGGAGAAAAAGAGAACATGAGAAGATGCTGGGAGGGAAAAAGCAAAGGGGAAAGGAGAAATACAAGGAAGAAGTAGAAAAAGCAATCAAAGAAGGTAGGGTCTGGGATGTGATAAACAGGGAAAGAGGAGGAAGGAAGGGCGTGAATGAAGAAATAGAAATGGATGAATGGACGGATTATTTTAAGGGTCTGCTAGGGGGAGAACAAAACAGGATGAAAGGGGAAAATAGAAAGACAGTCCAGGGAGAAATGGAGGAAGAGAACGAAATAACAAGAGAAGAAGTGAATGAGGCGATAGGTAGACTGAAAAGAAACAAGGCCACAGGAGAGGATGGTATGGAGAACGAAGCTATAAAGTATGGAGGAGAAGGGATTAGGGCAGTGATGTGGAGGATATGCAACAAGGTCTGGAAAGGAGAAGGGTGGCCGGAGGAGTGGATGACAGGGCTGGTAGTACCGCTTGTTAAGAAAGGGGAGGGTAAGAAGGTAGAAGAGTACAGTGGGATCACTCTCATGCAAGTGGGCTATAAAATACATATACACAGAAATTCTAAGAAAAAGGTTAGAGAATTAGATAGAAGAGAAGCAAAGTATCCCATACAACCAGACGGGATTTAGAAAAGGGATGGGGACAATAGACAACATTTACGTACTCAACTACTTGGTTAACAGAAACTTAGGGAGAAACAGAGGGAAATTAGTCGCTTTGTTTGTAGATTTCAAAGCAGCTTTTGACTCAGTAAATAGAAAAGTGCTATGGCAGGCAATGAAAGAGAGGGGAATAGAAGAAGGGCTGGTGGAGAGGATAAAGGAAATTTTTACTGAAACCAGGATTAGGGTGAAGAGACGCTGGGAAAAAGGGGAGGTTTTCTGGACAGGAAGAGGTCTAAGGCAAGGGTGCCCGTTAAGTCCACTACTTTTTAATTTGCTGCTGGCAGACCTGGAGGAGAAGCTAAAGGAGAAAGGAAAAGGGGGGACGATCCTGGGTAATAGCAAACTATACTCACTAGCATACGCGGACGACGTAGTTCTAATAGCGGACGATGAGAAGCGAATGAACCTAATGATAAGAATTTTCGAAGAGTACGTGGGAACAAAAGAACTGACGGTGAACGTAGGGAAGACCAAGGTGATGTGCTTCAGAAATAGCAAGACCAAAATAGGTTACGTTTGGAAGATGAACGGACAAACAGTGGAAATTGTGGAGGAGTTCTGTTACCTAGGTTTTTGGTTTGAGTCAGGAGGGGGAAACGATTTGCAGGTGAGGAAAAGAATCGAAAGTGCGAGTAAAGTAATGGGCCAAGTATGGGGTATAGGAAAGAGAAGGTTCAAGGACGATTGGAGAATGAGAGTTTGGTTGTTTGATGCGTTGGTTTGGGCGGTGTTGTGTTATGGAGTGGAGGTTTGGGGATGGAAGGAACATAGGAAAGTGGAAAGCATACATGAGAGATTTCTGAGATGGGTAATGGGGGTTAGTTGGAGTTGTCCAGGATACATGATAAGAGAAGAACTAGGAAGGGAAAAAATGGTAACTAGACAAATTAAGAGAGCCTGGAGGTTTGAGGAGAAGCTGAAAAGGGGAGAGGGGAGCAGAATTGCACAAGTATGCTTGGACGAAGTTCGGAACAAGGAGACGAGAGGCAATTTGGGAAATTCAAAATGGGAGGAAGAAAGGAAAAAAATGAGGAGTGTTTGTGATATACAGAAAGGGGTTCTGGATTGGCAGAACATAGAATTAGAGCTATTAGTAAGACAAGGAGAAGAGAGATGGAGAAAGATCATGAATTCTAGGTACAATAGATGGTATACGATGGTCAAAGAGTTGACGGAACCAGAATATTTGCAAAAGATGAAAAAGGAAGATAAATGGAATAGGGTGATACGGTTTAGAATGAGAGAAGGAGTGAGAGCTTGTAGATATTGGATGGATGAAGAGGACGATCTGTGCAGAGTATGTGGGTACGAAGTGGAGTCATGGGCACATGTGTTAGAGAGGTGTACAGGAGAGGAAGATGGACAGTTGAGTGTGGATGAATGTGTGAGATGGATCTTGGATGGTAATGGGCAGGGAGTGATGTGGATGAAAAAACTGGAAGAAATAAGAGAAAGCAAGGGATCAGGGCAGAGCCAAACGGGTAATCCTGTTTAAAGGAAACTAACGAGTAAAAATTTTGAATTTTCAAATCGGTCTAAATGAATTTGAGGGTAAGAGAAAACGGAAGCCCGGGAAGATCGCTCATTGTCTGTAGTTTAAGAAGAGTAGTAATAAGATTATTGTTATTATATAAGGCGATGCATTAGAAAATAAGTAGCAGTTAAGTTAGAATAAGGATGAAATGTAAACATATGTACAGGGAGCGGAGGCCCTCAAACCCGTAAAAGGGAGAGTTCAAATATACATACATACATACATACTTACATCCGAACAGTTGGCCGATTCTGAGAGACATACAGGACCATGCTCCCAAGGTCATGTTTCCGCTACCTGGACCATTAATTAGCCTGAAAAATCTCATACAGATTGCTACGACCACAATATCAACCAGTGGAGGAAAATTAAAAATTACTCTATATATTCCTCTTTTAGAAAAAAACTAATACACATTGTACCAAATTCATCCCGTACCGGTACTTCAATCCATTTTGGAAAACAGAACTGGAAGAGTCTACATCCAACCTAGAACCGAGTACATTGCGTTAGAAGAAACCAAAAGAACGTACCTGCTTTTAACGAAGGAAGATTTTCAAAACTGCTCGAATCTCAAAACTTACTTCTTGTGCAAACATGCAATATAAAATTATACCCTTACCTAGGGCCCTATTGGAAAATAATCAAGATCTTAGGAGGATGGATTTAGTCTCTAACTAACGTTACTACGGCTGAAATAGTTTGTGAAGGACATCAACCAGAATCGATCAAGCTCCAAGGATCGGATTTACCACGAGTACTGCCGGGTGCATAGTACAAATGGAATCTCTAATTCTACCCGGCATTCCCATACAAAACGACCAAACGGAATTTACTTACGAAGCTTCATTATATTTGGAACTGGGGAAGATACCACCTACACTAAAACAAGATATTCCACATTCCTACAATACATTCCAACAACACATTCCTACATACGTAGGAATGGGATCCTTAGCACTAGGCGCAATAATGTACCTCATTCGAGGACTTCTAAGCATATTAGCCACTATGCTAACTGCTGCCCTAACCTCCAAGTGCTCCTGAAGAAAATAAAAAAAGTTATCGAAAGTTACACCGGAAAGCCAATCTCCTAACAGAGTCGAACCTTTGTATGAAGAGACCCATGCCAACGTTGTTGTTCACCAATCCAAAGCTCGAGGCTTGCCATCCACGCGGCAGTCACCCTCTCAGGCGTTTTCAGTGCAGCTAAACACCCCCATCCTACTACCACTGCAGAAACTCCAGCCCATGTGAATTGTCCTAAAGTGTAGTGCAGTGCAGAATCTGTGTCTAGGGCCTCTTAAGGCACAAGTCAACCCAAATTTTTAACAAAACAAAATTATTACATCGATTCTCTTACTCTTTGTAAAGGCTTAAGTTATTAAGATAACGAAGAACAATGCTGGAGCCAGTAAGGAAATTGCGAGTATGTGCTAGGTAACACCACAACAAAATAATAAGCGTTAGCACTATAGATGACGATTGTAAATAACCGGGCTGGGTTGTTAAGAGCCTCCTTGGAATTGAAACAATTATTTTAATTTTAGCTTTATTAACTCATGACCCGTGCATCCAGTGGGACTATTGTTATCAAGCCCCGCAGAGACGGGCACCACTAGGCCACGAAAGAAGAAGAAGTCGAGGACTCATTGTCTAGCGGCGACCTCGACTCCCAAGAAGGAAGATAGAGAGGTACCGACACCTGTACCCAAAGTGTCGAAAAAAAGGAAGAGGAAACACAGGCCAGCTCGACCCAAAGCGGTTTTAATCAAACCGGCTGAGGGCTCGAGTTACGCAGAGGTTCTCAAGGACCTCAAGCGAAAGGTAAAACCTGACTTCCTTGGCGTAACAATCAAGGGCGTCAGGGAAACCAGGAGCGGAGAGGTCCTTGTAGAAGTAGGGCCCGCAGAGGATGGCAGATCCAAGCTTTCCGCTGCGATCAAAAAGGTTGTGGGTGAAGGTGGCAGGGTGAGGGAGCTTGTCCCTTGCACGGAGGTTGAGGTCTTCGACCTCGACACCTGAAGGTGGGATGAGTGTCTGCCGCGTACGCCAGAAGAGAGAGAGAGAGCATCAGATGCTACCGCTGCCTCGACTTTGGCCACATGGCAGCGAGTTGCAAAGGTCCTGATAGGACGAAGGGATGCTGGAGGTGTGGCAAGGAGGAACACAGGTTTGCGGAGCGTGCAAGCACTCTCGAGTGCTACCTCTGCGCCGCAAAAGAATGAAAGCCATGGACTGACCATCTTCCGGGGTCGCTAGATGCGGCTCATTCAGGGAGGCAGCCCCGTTGAGGAAGCATCCTTGATAGCAGCCCAACGAAGGCCGACAAGCCCGTTGTGCGGTATTACCGTACTGCTGAGGACGATGCGTACATCTTGTTTGGGACATAAACGAGATCATAAAATTGCGGAACATTCAGCACAAAAAAACAGGAATCCAGTAGGCACCCCTGTGATGAAGAAAACGGCACACCTGAAGTAATGCGAAAGCGGTTCCGGGGGGAATTCTGCCAAGGAGAAAGGGTGGTGGTTTTGAGTGGGACCCTTGGTGGCAATATTATAATGACATAGTTGATCTTTTATAATGTATATACATACGCAAAGTATACTTGAATATTATATGTCAGCCTCATTGTAGGGATGCGACTAAGATACCCACACTAACGAGAAGTGCCGGACCCTTAACGGTGTTTTTGAATATTTCCCACCAGCCCTCGTAAAAAAAAGTAAAAAGAAAAAAAATGGTCTAGGTCTCCACACTAGCAATTTTGAATAAATTAATTTTGAACTTCTGGTGGAAAAAGTTTACTTCTACGCGCCAACATCTGTCCCGCATCTTCAACTCATATGTCAAGTCGAAGATTCCCATTCTGCAATGGCTGATGTTAAGGCGCACAACACACCTACCGAAGAAAAGCCACTTATCCAACACAGAGAATTACAGGCCAATAACTTGTTTGTACACGCTGGATAAGGTATTTATAGCTATCCTAAAGGACAGACTTGTCCAAAGAATTAGGCCTGTGTGGAGAGAGATAGATGTACGAACAACATAGCTCGAAAAAAGGTATAGCGCACTGCCGAAGGAACTTTCTAATTGACATATGCGTCTGCAGAGACGCAGCCACCCATCAGTACTGCCTGTTAATGGCCTGGATTGACTACTGAAAAGCTTTCGATTCAACCTCTCATAGACTTATGATCTGTCTATTGAAAAACTTGAAGGTTCATCCACACATAGTGAGATGCATGGAGAGATTGATGCTCTTTCGGAAAACTAGATTTAATATCGCAGCTGAACATTATCATTTGAAAACGAACAGCTTCACCTTCCAGAGGGGCATCTTTCCGGGCGACACTAAGAGCCCTCTGCTCTTTTGCATCACAATTGTGCCAATATGTTTCGCACTACGCTATTCTCCTGGGTACCTGTACGGCGACAAAAATCATCGCGAGCATAAGGGTCACTAATGTATTTTTTTTGGACGACCTGAAGATCTATGCTTCTAGTTCAAAGCAACTTCATAGTACTTTGAATATCTGCAAGAGGTACATACGAGAGAATGGCATGGACTTTGGATTGTACAAGTGGGCCAGGATTAACAGTAGGATATACTTTATATTATTTAGTCTGTCCATATTCAGTAGCGTATAGTACACAGTAAAAATAGAAGATAAAGTTTTAACCGATTTCCGACGGAAGATATTGTTGCAGCCTCCTCGTGGCACACTCCGGGGTCGTGAATAAATTCACCATTTAATGCAGGGGGTTACAAAAAGTTGAGATTCGTAATTAGCGACCCCAAAACCCCGTAAGTACCGAGATTTATCAAAATCGAGCCATTTTTTGTATTTTCGTCCGCCATTTTGAATTTTCGAATTTTGACTTCAGATTCGTATTCAGCGACCCCAAAAAACCCGTATGTACCCAGATTTATCCAAATCGAGCTGTTTTTGTATTTTCCTCCGCCATATTGAATTTTCGAATTTCGACTTCAGATTCGGATTCAGCGACCCCAACAACCCGTAAGTAAGACTTGAATGCAAAATCACAGTAAGTTAATGCCAACGAAGACGTTAAATGACACACCTCCAAATAATCACGTAAATGACACATGGGGGCCGTTGGACCCAAGCTCGGAGAACATGCAATAATTCTGAAAGTTATCAACATTTCGATCCGAACTTTTTATTCCATATTTTTCAAACCTGTCTTTATTCTAATAATGTCCAATAGTTGCAGGATTTTTATTTGTTAATAGCGAAAAAAATGATTGAAAAAAAAAACAATTTATAGACATAATGTCCTCCTGCCATATAAACAGCTACTTTCTAAACTGAAAAGACGCTGATAAAACGCGTAAATAATGCCTGCGTTACATAAAATATTTTATGCAGAGGTTGATGACGTTTTCAGAGTTCCAAAATATGTCAAAATCATATACATTTGAATCGGCCAATATGGTCATTCCTCCTTAGGGTGTGACAGCCGTTAGTAACATTTTTGTGTTTTGTTGCGGACGCTACCTGTTAATTAGATTTGTAACTCTAGCTGGTTGGACGGCTTACGGGGCTCATTAGACTATAGATCTGAAATAGGTGAACCTGAGGGGCTGTATCACGAGGTGTGGCTACTCTGGAGAACTGACGGACTCTGGTCGGTGAGACTTAAACTAAGGAGCGATCCTGCCAGGGGGTAATGACAATAGCTCACTGAAATATCGAGAGCGCGAGTTCTCATGCTCCCAAGCTAAGATGTGATCGCCGTGTCAAAGCTGAATGGCACCTGAGTCAACAACTCCTTGAACGCTCCCTCCCCCCCCCCCCGCACCCAGTAGAGGTAGTCAGGCAGGGGTTATAAAGGAGGTGTCTTAGCGGAGACTTTGCAACACCAGGTCGAATCCCATAGTATTTAGACCCGCCCCCTGCAAGCAGGGCTCTGTGGGGGGTGTTTTTTATTTCCCCAGCTTCTCGTGGGACAAAAATGTTTCCCAAAAAGCCACAAACCAAACATAAACGATGAGGGATCCGTTTCGCGTCCCGCATCTAACCCACCGCCAAAAGTGGGAGGCTCCAAAGGGGGCAACCCACCAGAGGCGGTGCGAAATAGTGATGATGGTGGAGACAATTTTGTCGAAGCCGTGGAAGTGCAGCTAACGGAACTCTCCGTAGACAAGAGGCACCGTAGCGGAGCACAAAGAAAGCCCGCAAGACGCCTCCCGCAAACAGCAGCCAAGGCTCCTCAAAGGGGGCAGTGGCTGTGGAAACTTTACCCGGAGCAACTTCTCAGGCTTAATCCATAGGCAAGAGTAAGAAGGGCTCCAGAGAAACTCCCCCATACAGGGAGTTTAAACGGCAGGAGGCTCTGGTAACACAGGACCTTACTTTCGCGCAGATGGCCAAGAACGCCCTGGTGAGAGTCGTCGTTGCGTCGGGTTATCCTGATAACTGTCTAACTCTCGAGGATTTGCACAGGTTGAGGGATGAAATCTGGAAAGGGATTGATGCGTTACCTCGCGAGGGACGCGCCCCCAGATTCAACGACATCTTCATTAGGTCCGGGGCCATCGTTGTGGAGGCCGCGGACATCTGGTCGCGAGACTGGATTGTGGAGAAAACCCCAACGTTCAGGCTTAAGGAAGATCTGAACTTGGAAGTCAAGGGGACGTAGTGTCTGCAACGGTACCGCAGGGCGACCGTACTGATTCCCGGCAACCCCGAGAATCCGGCGACCGTTCTGAGGCGCCTGAGCTTTCAGAACCCGTCTCTACGAACTGATTCGTTGAATGTGTTTTCCGACAGGCAGGGATCTAAGCCGAAGGGGAGAGGCTGGATTCTAGTTGTTGGTCTCCCCGAATCCACAATCAGAGCCCTTGCGGCTATAGATTATCGACCCAATCTAGAGGCGAGCAGGGTTACCTTCCGAGTAACCCAACTGGGATCCGCAGGGGTCCCAGAACTGTCCGGAGGTGCCCCGAACTAACCTCTCAATGGCTGAGACGGGTATCTCCATTACGCAGATTAATTTGCACCACAGCAAAGGCGCCTCGGGGGTTCTAACCAGACGCAGGTCTGTGGTGCAGATAGGGCTCGATCTAATCCAAGAACTCTGGTTATACAGGGAAAGGATTTCTGGCTTGTCAGGATGTGGCTCCATGTATAAAGGGCCACGCGAAAAAAAAGCCAAGGGCATGCATAGCCGTCAAGGATATGGATGCGATCTTGGTGCCTAAATTCTGCTCTAGAGATCTCACCGTTATTAAGGTGAGACTCAGGGGCAGTAGCGGAAAAAGCCTATAGGTATTTATTGACTCGGCTTATTTCCCTGGCGATGCCGAGGGACCCCCGCCTCCCAGAAAGGTGGGGGCTCTAATTCGGTATTGTCAAGAGAACAAGATTCCTCTGCTATTGGGCTGTTTCAATTAACCTTAGGAAAGCCAGTGCTTTCTAAGATCAGAAACCCCAGAAATACACTTTGGGACTCATATAAAGAGGAACTCAAAGGGAGACTTTCTGAATTCCCCACAAGCTATGGTATCATTGATGAGTTGGAGCACGCCGCGGATTTCTGCGAAGGGCTCTGACAACATCATATGAGGACAATTGCCCTACAAGCACAATTAGGTCTAGGAAGGGAGCAGTATGGTGGAACGCCCACCTGGAGAGACTCCGTGAAAAGACAAGAATGTTGTGCAATACGGCAAATAGAACTAGATTTTCTTCAAATTCAGGGAATATTTTCACCTACCCAATAGTACTTAATCGACAAATTTATAGACCACAAAAACCACCCCTCTCAAAGTGATGGGGGTGACATTTTCAACCCGAACGTCAGCACGGGTATTTTCAAAAGCTTGTAACTTCCTTTCTATTTTATCGATTTACATTTTTTATGAGGGTTTTCGAAAGGATATTTCTTACTCTTTTATTATATTTTATTGACGAAAAAAACGTGAAACGTTTTAAGCATTTTTTAAACAATTTAATTGTTTATTTAACTTTTTTAGCAATTTGGGGTATTTTTTTTAAATACTCTCAAAAGAAAGCTTGAACTTTTGGCTTCAAAAAAGATCCTTAGCAAAAAAATGGTCCAGTGAATAGTTTCCGAGATATAGGCCCCGATGTGAAGGCAGTCCTAATGCTCGTGCTCAGACGCAATCCTTTAGTAGTCCACAGACTAGTTTGCAAGCCTACCATTATTTTAACGCATTCAAGTTCATTCAGAATTACATACATTAAATCAGCTAATACACAATTTAAGAATGCTTGTCGGTGGGTCAGAGGATGTTGATTCATTTATTATTTGTTATAAACAAATAAAAAATTGAAACCACCCTGTTCAGAAGTGATGTTGATTTTTCTCAGTATGAATGATTCCTTACTATTATAGTTCGTCAGTTTACAATAATTATTGATTATTCATGGATATTCCATGAATAAGTGCCCAATTTAACCATTGTTAACATATAAACAGTGCATTTTCAAATGAGTCAACTACAGACAAATTATTAATTAACGCCTGTCGTAAACCTACGATCTGTAAAATCATAGTGTCCAGAGTCTATCACGTGGAGGTGGCAGTGCGATTTTAGACTCCTTCGGGGTGCTTAATTCAAGTGAGTCCCCTCGCCTCTTACTATTCGGGGTGCTTGTTTTTTGTGAGTCCCCTCGCCTCTCACTATTCGTGGTGTTTAATTTTTATGAATCCTCTGGCCTCTCACTTCACAGTGTTTTTTAATTAGTTCGCCTTTTCTTTACACCATTTTTCTTTTCTTTTGAAGTACTCTCCCTATTTAAGGAACGCTTAGGTTTAGGAAAAATGTCACTCTTCTCATCATAGGAAAATCGTTTAAGGTTCAGTTGTCCCTTATCATTAGGGGTGATCATTGCTGAATCATCATCTTTAGAACAGAAGAGTACAACTGTTTCCTTTAAATTTTTTCTGGCCCATTTATATAAAGCATGAGCACTTAGAATCTGCTTATCTGCTGGACGCTGCAAGCTGGCTCTTGATGCAAGTCGCTTTAGATTTTCTACGATTCCATCGCATGGAAACAGTTGTACTCTTCAGTTCTAAAGATGATCATTCAGCAATGACATTGGAATTAGCAGATCAGTTCAATAAGTCTGTCGCAATACCCGGTACTCTCAAGTACCATGCTATCACACCTAATGATAAGGGACAACTGAACCTTAAAACGATTTTCCTATGATGAGAAGAGTGACATTTTTCCTAAACCTAAGCATACCTTGAATAGGGAGAGTACTTCAAAAGAAAAGAAAAATGGTGAAAATAAAAAGCGAAACAATTAAAAAACACTGTGAAGTGAGAGGCCAGAGGATTCATAAAAATTATAACACCACGAATAGTGAGAGGCGAGGGGACTCACAAAAAACTAGCACCCCGAATAGTTAGAGGCGAGGGGACTCACTTGAATTAAGCATCCCGAAGGAGTCTAAAATCGCACTGCCACCTCCACGTGGTTGACTCAGGACACTATGATTTTATAGATCGTAGGTTGACGACAGACGTTAATTAATAATTTGTCTGTAGTTGACACATTTGTAAATGCACTGTTTATATATTACCAATGGTTAAATTGGGCACTTATTCATGGAATATCCATGAATAATCAATCATTATTGTAAACTGACGAACTATAATAGTAAGGAATCATTCATACTGATAAAAATCAACATCACTTCTGAAAAGGGTGGTTTGCATTTTTTATTTGTTTATAACAAATAATAAATGAATTAACTTCCTCTGACCCACCGACAAGCATTCTTAAATTGTGTATTAGCTGATTTAATGTAATTCTGAATGAACTTGAATGCGTTGAAAGAATGGTAGACTTGCAAACTAGTCTGTGGACTACTAAAGGATTGCGTCTGAGCACGAGCATTAGGACTGCCTTCACATCTTAAAACGTTTTTCGTTTTTTTTCGTTAATGAAATATAATAAAATACTAAGAAATATCCTTTCGAAAACCCTCATAAAAAATTTAAATCGCTAAAATAGAAAGAAAGTTACAAGCTTTTGAAAATACCCGTGCTGGCGTTGGGGTTGAAAATGTCACCCCCATCACTTTGAGAGGGGTGGTTTTTGTGGTCTATAAATTTGTCGATTAAGTACTATTGGGTAGGCGAACATATTCCCTGAATTTGAAGAAAATCAAAGAAAATGACTTTTAAAGTTGGGGCAGTTGAGAAAGAATGCCCCATAAGCAGGAAGATTGGAGGGGCTTCTGCGAGGAATCGAAAAACATTCCGGAAACAGCGAGACTCCACAAGATCCTGTCGGAAAAATCCGGAAGCTCGCCTCGAGCTCATAAGGATCGATAATGGTGAGTTTGCCAAAGACGAAGAAGCAACGCTAAATCACCTGATCGAAGTTTACTTCCCGGGGTTTCAGCGAATCCTAACCGACCAAGAGGAGGAAGGCCGGGGCCAAGGGGTGGAAAGGGCCGACTGAAATTTCGCCACTAAGGTCGCTGATCACAAAAAGGTGGAATGGGCCATAGGGTCCTTTTGTACCTTTAAATCACCAGGGGCGGATGGAATCCATCCAGTTCTTTTACAAAAAGGCATGGATTTAGTCGTCACTCCTCTGACGAAATTATTTAGGGCAAGTATATCCCTAGAACACGTGCCATCGGCATGGAAGAATGGCAGAGTGGCCTTCATACTCAAACCGACCAATCAGCCTAACGTCTTTTATCCCGAAGACGCTGGTCGAGAGATACATTAGGGCCTCCTCGCTGCATAGAGGGCAGCATGCTTTCGAGGCAGGCTGCTTGGTAGAAACTACGCTTCATGCTGTTGTGGCAAAATTGGAGCAGCAGTTAGAACAAAAGGGGTATGCTGTGGGCGCTTTCTTGGATATAGAGGGTGCTTTCAGCAATACTGCTCCAGAAGTCATCTGTCGAGAGGCTTTGGAGATGTGGCGAGCCGGCCCAGCTAGTATGCTGGATGGGATGCATGCTACGCCGAAGAAGACTCGAAACCAGATGGGGTGAAGGCCTAGTAAGGTTGTTGTGCCCTCGCACTCTGTGCTTCCGTTTCTGCACGCAGCAACCTGGGGGTCCCAGTAACCTTAAGTCCAGTCGTGTTGAAGACATTGATGATGGTGGCTTACACTCCAAAAAAAATGGTGGTGCTCATCTCTTCGATGCATAACGTTGGAGAGGTTAACGAGAACTCCAAACTACCAGAAATCATAGATTTCTACAATATAACGAAAGGGGGAGTACATGTTATGGACAAATTGTGCCATGCTTATAAAACGGCTCGAAAAAGAAATCGCTAGCCTCTGCGATATTTTTATGGTCTGTTAGATATCGCTGCAATCAATAGCCTTTTATTATATAAGTGGAATTCTGATTATGAGCCATACCATATTAAGGACATTAATAGATCTTGTCTTAAATCGAAACTGTTCCTTGATCGATCACTCTCCTTATTCCACCAGATCAATGCGCTAATCATTTGAAAAGTAGTCTAAGAAGTCAGTTGGGTCGGATCCGACCCACCATAGTAAATTTGTAATCCAACATCACCGTAGTAGAGAAGGATTAAATATCTGGAAGTAATCCTAGATAGCAAGCTGAACTGGGCAAAGCACCTGGAGACCCAATGCAGGAAATTTGTCATGACTTTTTGGATGTGCAAAAGAGCCTTTGGGTAGACGTGAGAGCTAGGGCCTAAAATGCTTGCATGGCTCTACTCTGCTGCCCTAAAACCGAGACTCCTACATGCGGCCGTGGTCTGGTGGCCACGGGCGGAACTCAAAAAATGCAGGACAGGCTACATGTTGCGATAACCGCTAGAGTGGCACACGCGATGGGCCGCCTAGCAAGAGCAAATAGATGCACTCCGGGGACTAGACACACTAGTCTCCCGAATGATATCAACGCACTGCCGATTCTACTCATGAGGCAAGATAAAATAACAAAACGCTTCAAATTCACCAAAACTTTCCGCGTCTGCATCCCAAGCAGGGATCTGTGGAAAGCAAATGGTAACCCGCTTCTCCAGGGGGAAATCTGGTATACAGATGGCTCCAGGGGAGATGTTGGGTCAGGAGCATGAATTTATGACAGCAAGAGAGAAAAAGGGATAGGGATCACACTTGGTCGACACGCTACTGGCTTTCAAGCGGAGGTCCTGGCCGTCCTTCGCTGTCCTGAAACACCAATAGAGGAAAACGCTGCTGGCAGACAGATTACGATCTGTTCGGACAGCCAAGCGACACTAACTGCAATAGGGAAACCAGACATAACATCAGAACTGGTTTGGGAATGCAAAAAGGCATTAAACTAACTTGCAGAAAGATACAAAGTGGCTCTCATATGGGTCCCTGTTCAAACAGGGATCAAGGGCAACGAAAAGGCGGACCAGTTGGCAAAACGCGGTGCAGCGAGTGAATACATGAGACCGGAACCAGTAGTGGGAATAGTGTCTTGCTGTGTCGGAATGGATTTTTAATGCTGGATCCGAACAAAACACCGGGAATGCTGGGAACAAACCCAGGGTTGTCTTCAGGCGAAATCCATCCTGGCGTATACCTATAGGATTTAACAAAAATACAATACATTAAAGCTTTTAAACGTACTTAAGGATTTTTTAAATGAAGATGAATAATAGTGGAACCAATTTCGCATGAATATTGTGCACAAAATATGACTTAACGTCGAATTTAACCCATTTCAACTGCACTGTCTATGTAAACATAATATCTATGCTGCATGAAGACAAATATATAAATGGAGAACAACAATATAAAGCACAGCATTTAACTTAATTCAGAGACACTGAACCAAGGCAAGGGTTTAGCTGTAACTCGCTTCATGAGAGTACACTCAGCGAAAAAATCCAGTGCAGTGTGTGATCCGGTAAACTTCTGTCAATTTGCCCCCAATATATGATCGTAAAGAATCGAACATATTACATATTTATTATACCAAAATTTATCCGAAAACCATAAATTCGTTGCTTAGCTATTTCCTCTATATTTCATGGCCAAAATACTTTATTAACAAATTTCATGTAGACATAATTAAGCATAAAACAGGGTTGCCACAATCAACCTTTAAAAAATTTCCATGATATTCCATGATATTCCATGATATTTGCCAGGATATGGGATCAAATTTCCATGATTTTTTTTTGAACATTTCAATTTATTTATTATTATTAATATAATTAATAATACTAATATTATTATAATTTAATAATAATAATATTAATGTTTATTAATTAAATAATAATATTATTAATAATATAAGAGCCTCGGTGGCTCAGAAGAGCCTCGGTGGCTCAGAAGAGCCTC
>CAKNXH010001055.1:62691-80304 GCA_932178445.1 Andricus quercusramuli
AAGAGCCTCGGTGGCTCAGAAGAGCCTCGGTGGCTCAGAAGAGCCTCGGTGGCTCAGAAGAGCCTCGGTGGCTCAGTTGGTTAGACGCTCGGACTTCACCTCAGAGGTCCGGGGTTCGATCCCTGAGCCGGTACCTCTTGAAATTTTTCTATGTACCTTTACCGAGGTTCTGGTGGTTCGGAACCCACCTTAAGCTGTAGGTCCCCCCATCATACACTTGACTGCAACCCAGTCCGTGAATGATGGGGTAAAAAAACCAGGCTTTGCCCAATATGTCAGGGAACACGCTCTTATCAGGTCACTTGATTGCATTATAATAATGCGTCCGTGACTGATAATATATACCGGGACTACCCCGTGCATAATATTCAAACAAAACAAAAAATCCAACTCTAACCAAAAATGCCTTCGACATATTGGGCTGTAACCATCTTAAGCCTGAGAGAAAAATGAGTTTCCTCATTTTTATAATATATTATTATTAATATATTTATTATTCATAAGGCCACGTTAAAGATAAATTAAAAAAGGAGGATTCAATAAAAAACAAAAATTAGCGCAGTCAAAAGAGTTAGAAAAAAAACCGATGTTATTTTCCATGATATTTATAAAATTTCCATGATTTTCCATGATGATGTGACAACATTAGTACTATATCGACAAGAGAGAGAAAAATGAGTAAAGTGACTTTTTATTTGAAAAGTAATTACACTTACATAAAAATGACTTTACAAGACCTACGAATGACTAAGAAAATAAGTGACCTACGTGACTGTATGTCAGGCGTGATGCTTACGTATAGCAACGTGCATACGAGGCATTAAGAATGTGGCAATAGAATTAAGAAGCAAAATTTAAGAAGTCATTGGTTTAATAAAACAATCAAAGAACCAAAGAAAAACTATAAACCGTTCAATGCCTTAGTTGCAGACTAGAAAGTCTGCAGACCAAAAAGTGTATGTGTGTTGTTTCTAAGAGAAAAAATGAATTTTACAGTACTTGATCGAGCTTTGGTTGGTGCTGCAGGTAGTGCAGCTGCTGGAACGGCAGGAAGTTCATCGGTGCTCTCAATTCCAAGCAACTCTTTATCAAGTTGCTCTTGTTCTAGTTCCTCTAATTCCTTTTCTAATTCATCCTCGTCTATATCTTGACCAAATGCAACAGGATTAGAAATTGCATCTGAAATTTCTCGTGCAACATCTTGTTGCTCTGCTATGTCATCCATCATATCATGCACTTTGTCGACATCCCTAAAAAAATCAATTTTAATTTACAAATATTTGTCTACAACAAAATCATTCGATTAAAAAATTTATAAAGAAAATAAATGATTTGATGACATAAATTTGTTTGCAAATATTACATGTGTTGATGTGCAGCTTTCAGAGCATCTGCTGCACTTTTCATCGTTGTAAGCACAGCAGTATTTGTGTTAGCACTTTCCAGTGCTTCCCTCTGCATCTCGATAGTAGATAATGTTCCATCAATTTGCTGTAATTGTTTTTCATAACGTTTTTTCCTTTTTAGGGCTTGAATAGCAGCTAAAAATCATAAACCTCGATTACAAAACGAAACATACGATCCTCAGTATGCGCATTATGGATAAACCATTTTTCTTCTGAATCGGCATGCTTCCAAAATATTAAGTAGGATGTTCCATAACTGGTAATTCAAGTATTACGTAAGCATTTTTCAAGTATTCCCTCCTCCCACCCACCCCATATAAAAACCAGTAAGGATTCCGTAGTCTCCCTCCCACCCAATTTTAACCAGTTTTTTCTCTACAGGTTGTATTCAAAAGTAAAAGTTAATCATTGCAAAATAATAAACAACTATTGAAATAACCACCTACCATAAAATCGGTTTTATTTCACATGAAATTATTATATTTAAAAATGTAATATAATAAAGTACTCTCAAGATAGAGAAATTATTACATTGTCATAAGTGAAGCAATAAATTCTGTTTCACTTTAATAATATAGAAAACATTTTTCTTTCAAACTTTTCTTTTTAATGGTTTTATTCAGAGATAAAAGTTTATCAAGCGCAAAAGTTATGAGTATTTGAACTTGTGAAGCTGATAACGCTGTATTCGATAACGTTTATCCAACATATAAAATGATTTAGATAGCTGTCGCCCAGCGTAGGAAGTAAATGAAAGGTGGAAAAGAACTTTTGATCATCTGATCTGATAAATTGACCAGACCAGAGGATCAAAAATTCTATTCCACCTTTCACTTACTGTATCAAAAATTTGACAAAAATTTTGTATAAGTATTCCAACATCTAAGCCAATATAGATATTTCGTTTTTCGCTTTCATTCAGATAAATATTCTCTTTTGAAATCCGCAAGAATATTAAAAAGAAATTTCTAATTGACGATATGGCGGCGGTTTTTCTGGAAAATTATTTTTTGTTAATTTCTAAAAAAGGCCAACGTAATCTTTCTTGATTTTTTTAAAGTTTGTACCAATATCGTAAATATATCGCTTTATATTATAAAAAGATGTCGCCGCCACTGTTTCAGGAATTCTGAACTCTGCCCTGGCCAGGCCTTAACCTAACCTTGGCAGAGCAAGGGTTATATAGGTAGACGCCGCCACTGCTGCTGTTTCAGGTACTCTAGATCCTTCCGGGAGGGCCTTTAGTGACTCCAACCAGGTCCTCCAGAGTCTCTCAGTAGGGTCTCTAGAGACACCTACGAGGTCCTCTGGAGACTCTCACGAGATCCTCTAGAGTATTTCACAAAGGTCTACTGGCGTGGTACCAATGTAGTGACAGAAATTATTATTAATTCTGTCACTTTTTCTCACCTTTTCCATAAAAATCAAACAACTTTCACAGAGGTCTTCTTTCCCACTTTTTGAACAAATAATAGAGAAAAGAGGCCTTTTACTTTTATTGTGTACAAGAATAAGTCAATATCGTCGTATTTTAAAATTTGTATGCACAACTTCTATTATTTTTATAAAATTTATTGTTAATTATTTCATTTCAAAATTGGTATGGACTTTTTATTTGGACTACATTTTTGTATACGAACAATAAATCAACTTTTAAAAGGAGGTTCCTTTACAAGTGTTTTGAATAACTGAAAATAACTTAGTTGACTGGAACTGAAAAATAAGACGCAGAGAAGTCTCCCCTGTTTCGAGACCGGTTGCCTACTGAATATTGACCAGTGTGAATGCAACGCGATACGTTAGACTATAAACTATGTACTGTAAACAATTTCCGAGAACTTTCTCAACAATTTTGTAGGTAAAAAGGTAATATTACCAAACTTTATGGTAATTTACCCAATGATTCAGGGAATAAAGAAACTCCATGAAGTTTTGTCAATTTCCCCACTTTTTCAGTAATTTTACCAGTTTTAATTGGAAAATTACCTGAAATATAATGGGGAATTTTTCCATAACCAATCGTAATTTTCCTGTTAAAATTAGTAAAATGTTTTTTCAATTTTTGTGGACAATTACCGTTTTTAATAGTATATTATATCACAAGTTGGGTTAGGCATGTCTTTACCGCGGGGAGGTCAATATTCGGAGGACGATTAATAAAACCGGGGCTTTAAGGTTACGAACCAGTGATAATTTAGCACCTCCGAGAGCACCTATCACAAGGACAATTACTCGTACCGAATATTTTGGGTACAGTCGTTGCAGCTCTCTTTTAAGGTCTTGATACCTCTCCTCTTTTTCTTTCTCCTTTGCAGTGATGTTGTATTCGGACGGAGCCGAGAATTCGACCACGAATATCGTTCGTTTCTCGAAGTCTTGGAAAACAATGTCAGGCCTCGAGTGCGCAACGGAGACTGCTGCCCGAAAATCGTAGTTCCAGAAAATCTGGCACTTCTCGTTTCGGACAATTGACTCTATATCCCTTGGAGCGTTCGGCAGGGCGAGGTCGCGACAAACACCGTAAGAGCGACAAAGGTGGTAATAAAGTACTCTTAGGGCCGCATTATGTCTATAGATATACGTTGTTCCTGCGTGGGTCGGACACCCCGATAGTATGTGTTCTAGGTACTCAGCGTGTGCATGACACGCTCTGCACCTATCACTGGAAACTTTTTGACATAAAATGCGGGCGCGGTATGCTAAGGTGGAGATTACACCGTCCTGGCATGCGAATATGAAGCACTCTGTACCTGAATTGAGCCCTGATGATTTGAGGAAAGCAAAAGTTTGCTCCTTTGACAAGGACTGTTTTTCTACATTTCTGTGAAAGTTTCCGTGCATATGCTTGTCGAGTAGCTCTTGGTAAAATTTTCTAACCTCTGCTTTCTTTACTTCGGCTTTTAGACGTGAAGCATCTACATGGAGTAATGCTCCTCACTTCTGATGTTGAAATTCAGGCCAAGGGCCTCGGCAGCTTGCTCCGCGGCTTTGTAAAGGAACGCTCCTTCGCCAATCATCTCTTGGTTTCTGACCATCTTTAAGAGAGGATCTCTGCCATTCGCAACTATGTAAGCTGTACTTAAAACAATTCGGGTATGAAGACATTGGAGATTCAGAAGTCCGCGTCCGCCTTGACGGCGTGAAATGTATAATCGTGGAACTGACGAACTGATATGCAAGCTTTTATGCATATGCATGATCTTACGCGTGGTGACATCAAGAGCCTTAAGCTCGTTCTTCGTCCATTGAACCACCCCAAACGAGTAGAGTAGAACCGGGACGGCAAGCATGTTAGTCGCAGATACCTTGTTCAACGCCGACAGATTGGAAGACCAAATCTGTCTAAGAAGATGCTTGTATCTGCTTCGGAGAGACTCCTTCACTGATGTTACGTCCTGAATGCGGCTTTGAGGTACGCCCAGGTATGTATAGGTCTCTCTAGTGTTAAGATGTCTAATAACACTTATATTTACAAGCTCAGCGTCCTTGGGAACGCCAGTAATCTTTCCTTTCTTCAAATGAATTTTGGCACACTTGTCCAAACCAAAGTCCATCCCAATCTCTCCTGTGTAGTTCTTGACGATATTTATAGCAGTTTGAAGTTTGCTTTTACCAGCGGCATAGATCTTCAGGTCATCCATATAAAATACATGAGTTACCTTATGCTCACGCTGATTAGTGTCGCCACAGAGGTATCCAGGAGAATTTCGTAGTGCGAGAGATAGAGGCAGAAGTGTGATGCAAAAAAGCAAGGGGCTCATACAGTCCCCTTGAAAGACGCCCCTCTGGAAGGTGACCTTGTTCGTCGTCAGACGATGATCCCTAGATGAGATGGTAAATCTAGTTTTCCAAAGAGTCATCAGTCTCTCTATGCATCTCACTATGTGTGGATGTACCTTCAAGCTTTCCAACAGACAGATGATAAGTCTATGAGAGGTTGAATCGAATGCTTTCCGGTAGTCAATCCAGGCCATTGACAGGACGCGCTGATGGGCGGCAGCGTCTTTACAGACACACCTGTCAATTAGCAGGATCTCTCGACAGCCTGCTACACCTTTTTTCGAGCCTCGTTGTTCGTACATCTCTCGCCATACAGGCTCAATTCGTCGAACGATCCTGTTGTTTAGGACAGCTGTAAAGATCTTATACAGTGTGTTTAAACAAGTTATTGGCCTGTAATTCTCTGGTCTGGACAAGTTGCCTTTTTTCGGTAGGAGTATAGTGCGTCCTAACACCAGCCATTGCAGAATGGGCGTCTCCGACTTTAAATATGAGGTGAATATGCGGACCAAATGTTCTAGCACCGGAAAAGTTCTTCGTGCCTCTAAGTGCTTTTTTCACCTCTTCGGCAGTGACTGATGGGCACTCCTCCTCAGATTTTATGAGGCTGTCGCAAAACTCCTTGAAGCGGATGATATTGTCAGTATCTTCTTTCAACTCTAGTGTTTTCGGGATCTTGTACACCTCTCTCCAAAAAGTCTCTACCTCCTTGGGCTTGGGTGGATTTTTTACAAAAACAGGGGGATCACTGAAGAGGCGTGATGGGTCAGCAAGAAACTGTTGATTCTCCCTGTTCCATCTCTCCCTCTTCTGTATCCTCCTCCTTGCGTCAGATAACAGCCTTATTTTGTCAACAATATGCTGCTTGATTGTCAGCAGCTTTGACTTGTTCAGTGTGTGTTTCAAGGTCCTTAGTTCTTGGGCGAACTTTCGAACCCTTTCCGTGAATGGTCTACCAGATGTTATGTAGTCAATCACACATTGAACACGGGACGCATTCTGTCTTGCCCATCCAATTTTCTTGTTCAGTTGATGCAAGCGTCGTCTGGTCTTCTGATCCATCGTCGGTTTCAGCCTTCGATTTGAATCAGCCAAAGCTCTCGCAGCACCATAAACTGAGCAATTGATGGTCCAGAGGTCGGACTCTTGCGAGATATCTCCACGAAGGGAGGCATCCATTTCAGCCAGATCTTGAAGCTTAAGAGGAACTTGCATGTTGATGTTCCACCTTGTACTGAAATTGTGATCATCTTCCAGAAGGTGCCTGCTTTCTGCGGTTGGTCTTGATGTCGTTTTATCTTCGTCTGCAGCTTGTTCAAGCTGCGGTTGAGGAAGCGTCCCGCGTACATATCCATTTTTCCGGAGGTAGTCGGCTTGATTTCGCAAAGACTGATGCGAAACGTATTGAAGCTCTGGGTGTTTCTGGCACCACAGAGTATGCATACGTCATTCTTAAGTTGATCCGTTCCCACGAGCAGCTAGGAAAAGGGTTTGTCAATCCTTGTAGAGCCCCGCGTGCAAGGATAAGGCTGATACTCTGAGACGTCGCCCGGTATCCCAGAGTCACCGTTAAAGACACCTCACCCAGGTGCTATGCAGCTTTCGGCACGGTTCTCACACTTTCGCTTAGGGGTTATTCCTTCGGGACCATCCCTGGACAATTGTCCGCGACTGCTTATTAATTATTGTAACCATATTCAGCAGAAACCCTTGGTACGGGGACCCTCTATCCGCAACCCGAGGACGAGTTCGGTGGCTTTGTCATAAGCCCTTCGGTTCTATTCCAAGGGAATCGAAACCGAAACCCCTTGTTAACAGTTAAAGTTAAACTTGTTAAAGTTAACAGTTTGTCATAAGGACAACCGCAGGATTTCGCCGGGAGCGGGTGCTAATCTGAAAAATTGCACCCCCTCCCACCGAAATCGCGGTTAAATTTCAGCTGTTACCACGTCTCACGACCGTGAGATATGTGATCACAGTCTGCGATGAATTCAATACGATGATCCGGCAAAAGTCTCGTGCACCCTGAGGGCACGGAGCGACCCAAGGACGACCGCCTTCTGCATTTTCCCCGCAAGTGTCTCAGCATTTTGTTGACACACAGGGATGCTTTTCAGGCTATTAACCAGTGAAACTTTGGCACCTCCAAGAGCGCCGATGGTTAAGACGATTAGATTAACAGAATATTCGGGGTATAACCGTCGCAACTCCCTCATAAGATCTTTATACCTCTCTTTCTTTTCTTTTTCCTGGGATGTGACGTTTTTGTCAGCTGGTGCCGAAAATTCGATAACGAACATGGTTCGTTTCTCGAAGTCAAGGAGAACTATGTCAGGCCTCGAGTGCGCAACAGAAATATACATTTTTGTGAAAAAAAAATGTAAACAAAATTTAGATGTGACCTATCGTCTTTGAAGCTCTTGTGCGCAAAATCAAATTTTTTTTATTCAAAATTTGAACCACCAAATTATTCACTTTTTAATTGGAAATTTTCTATATTGATCTTGAGGTTATCAGAATCCATGTAAAAGCATTTTTTTCAATGAAAAAATCATAATAAATATTAATTACGGTTCCCATAGAAGTCATCCACAATGGATCTTGAGATTACGAAGCCTAGACAGTTTCATGCTAAGCGTTCTAGGTACCTGAACACTTTTACGCCAAATTCACGCAGGCTGGTTGGGGACGCTAACTAATCCTGTTCTAATGTCACATCGATGAAAAGAACAATGTTCAAAGACTATGGGCCAACTCTAAATACTGTTTACATTTTTTAATAATCTGACTTGTGCAATCGCATAAACTAACGTTATTTGCCTTTCACTTCTAAGGAACTTGAAAGTTCTTTTTTCTCACGCATGCATATTTAAGGCAATTTTAGTCCCTGAAAATAGAGACTAAAGTTGAAGTTTTTAACTCATGGAACTAAAGACAATTTTCGGGCATACGCACATGACCGTTGGATTTACTTTTGTTTCAAGAGAGAATGACTAAAGTACTTTAGCCCCGCTCCCTTATGACATTTTCACAGAATGTTGCGTTAGTCAGCTATTTTCCTTCATGTCAACTCGATTGCAGATGTTATGATGAACGTTATATCCAGTTGTACCAGTAGTAATGTCGAAACTTAAGTAACGATGAGATACCAGCTCACATCCTTGAGAAAGCCAAGAGTGCGGAAGAAGAATCAATGCAGGATTGAAAACTCTTTTTTCTACTTTTCGAGGAGTGAAAGTATACTTATCATATAGTAAAATGTTAAGTAAAGGGCAAGGAACGACCGTTTTTGTAGAGACCATTTTTATAGCCCCTTTTGTTGTTATTCTGCTATTATTGCACACTCGAGACCTGACATCGTTCTCCAGGACTTCGAGAAACGAACTATATTCGTGATCGAATTCTGCGCTCAGACCGACTACAACATCACTGATAAGGAGAAAGAAAAAGAGAAGTATCATGCCCTTAAATGCCAAGGCACTTACGAGACGGGTGCAGAAGGCTGTCAACCCTGGGTCGCTCCTTATCCTCAAGACCCACGAGGGTTTCACCGGCCTCTCGTTATAACTTAGTCATACCCTGTGGCCACCCATCTCACGCCTCACCCTGCTCACGGAGGCTTCATGATGCGCATGCACACTCTGTGGTGCCAGAAACACCCAGAGCTTCAGCCCGTTTCGCATCAGTCTTTGTAAAATCAACGTGCCTACCTCTTGAAAAATGGATATGTTCGCGGAGCGCTTCCCCAACCGGTGCTTGAACAAGCTTCAGACGAAGATGAGGAAGCGACATTAGGACCAACAGCAAAAAGCAGACACTTTCTGAGAGATGATGGTAATTTCAGGACAAGGAGGTACATTGACATGCAGGTTCCTCCTAAGCACCAAGATCTCGCTAAAATGGATGCCTCCCTTCGTGAGGATATCTCGACCTCTGGACCATCAATTTTTCAGTTTATGGTGCTGCGAGAGCATTGGCTGATTCAAATCGAAGGCTAAAACCGACGATGGATCAAAAGACCAAAAGACGCTTGCATCAACTGAACAAGAAGATTGGATGAGCAAGACAAAATGCGTCCCGTATTCAGTGTGTGATTGACTACATAACATCTGGTAGACCGTTCACGGAAAGTGTTAAATTTGTGTATAATAAAATAATGTGCCCTGTAGTTTTGGGGAAAACCTGGGAATTTGAAAAGATCGGTACGCACAAAAAGGGTTTAACGCTTCATGAAAATAGCGACTGAACAGTGGGAGGCGTCGTGCATTGTCGCCTCAGTTATGCGGAAAAACGTCGAGAGGGGCCAGTGTCGAAATAGCATCGAAATGAGCAACAACTTTTAATTAAGAAAAAAAAACTAATAGTGCGAGTGAGACGAATGCGACAAGTAATTCGTCAGATTTGTTCAAGACGCGTTTGAATAAGCTGATAAGTTTCCGGGAATCCGAAGTTCAAAATGAATTAAGGATCTCCATGGCTGTTGAAGGTTTCAGCTTCAGAGATGAGAATGAGTCAGAACGTATGAAGAAATAAAAAAATCAGCCTGCAGGAAAGGATGCGCCAAGTGTGCGAAATTTGCTGGCTACTAAGGGTAAAGAATATTCGTATATATTTTGTGAAAAAAGTGACCACGACAGTGCAAAATGCTTTAAAGCTAAGAATAAGTCGTATTCAGAGAGACAAGAGGTCGTGAAGGAAAAGAGCGTGTGTTTTAACTGTTTGAAGATCGAGCATAATAGCAGCTTTTGCCGTAAAAATGTGAAATGTTCTTTTGTGTAAGGGGTAGTTTTTTTATGTTAAGGGATGGTTTTGGAATATTGATTTTGGTGGCGTTAAAGAGCCTAAAATGAGATTCAATTCTTATGTACTCACTTTTACGATTAGGGGATATTTATATTTTGGGGTTCTTTTTTGTGATAGGGGTTGTTTTTGAAAAACTGCGCCAGAGGTCATGCAAGAGCCTTAAATTAGCCCTCAATTCCTGTGAAAGAAAAAATTGATATAAACGTACCTATCACTGCGAGTGGAGTAACTATAGCTGCACAGAGTATTACGGTCACGCACCGGAACAGTTGAGGCTCGACCGCAATGGTTCATGAGAGCGCAGAAAAAGCTTCTGCCTCCCTCCCACTCGCAAGTTCTGCGCGACGGCAGCGGACTTGGCAGTAACGGTCACGGTTAACTCCTCTCCGTAGAGAGACGATCGGCACGACATAGCCAAGTCAAGTTCTAAAGGCGTTAGATTTAAAGGCGCGAAAACTTATTTTTGGACCGATTCGATTTAAAGCTAGCTGACTTACCGTCGAGAGGTTGCACGGTCAATCTGCTGTTAGCTTCTCGGTGGTGGGAGGGACCGGATTGGCTTAGTGAAAGTAAGAACAAATGGCCTACTGCTAATGAGGATAGCGTTGACGAGGCAGAGGTCAATTCAGAATTAAAGAAGTCAACCCAAGTACAAAGCGCCGCATTGATTAGCGTTAATCATAGAGAAATAATGGAAAAGGATTATTTGTTTTATCAGCTGTCTAGTTATACTAAAGTGATTCGAGTTATTGGTTCGATTAAGCGGTTCATTCATAATTGCAAAGAGAAAAGAGAGACTAGAAAAGCAAATTTTTTGACCGCAGAGATTAATCTAATTAAAATCAACTTTTTGACGGATGATGATGAGTATTACAAGGCAGAGATTAGTCTAATCAAAATGATTCAAATCAGGCATTTTGGTAGTCTAGAAAATTAACACATTAAAGCTTTTTTCCCGTTCATTCATAGTGAACGACTCATCAAAACCAAATCTAAGCTTTTATATCGTGATCATAGTTTCAATTTTCGATGCCCAGTTATTTTGCCGAGCGAAGAGTATTTTGTCGAATTATTAATTAGAAAAAATCACGTGGAGCTTAAGCATGCGAGAGCTGCGATGACACTGAACGTTCTGCATTATGACAGGGTGAAAAGTCGTTAGAGAGGTAATTCAAAAATATGTAGATTGTCACCGACATTATTCTAAACAAGTTAATACTCATACACCTCCGTTGCCACTCGATAGGGTAAGAGATGCCGCGATATTCGAGATAGTAGGAGTAGATTTCACAGGTCCAATTAATCTGAAAGGCGGACAAAAGGCCTGGATATGTATTTTTACATGTGCGGTGTATAGAGCAGTTCACTTAGAGCTAGTTAATTATTTGAATGTAACTTCTTTTTTGATGGCATAACGACGACACGTAGCTAGACGAGGTAAACCGAGCGTAATTTTCAGTGACAATGGAAAGAATTTTGTAGGGTTAAGTAATCAGTTAAAAGCACTAGATTATAAGAAAATCGCAAAGACACTCGCGATACAGCAGATAGAGTGCAGGTTCAACCCTTCATCAGCACCTTGGTGGGGAGGCGATTTACTCATTTACCCGATAGTCATGATGAGAATATACCATTGACTCCATCTATTTTCTTGCAAGAAGTGAAAGAGCCCGGCGCAATAGACTTACATAAATTGGAAAGAGTAGAAATGAACAAACGGTTCACGTACAGACAAAAAATTGAACAAGATTTACGCCAACGTTTTAGAAATGAGTATTTAGGCGCGTTGACCCATAAAAAACGTAAAGGCCAAGTTTGTGAAGAGTTGGAAGTTGGCGATGTAGTTTTAGTGGGTAACGATAATGCAAAGCGTACAGATTGGCCCTTAGCGAAAGCTAAAGAATTGTACATCGGAAAATACGGCCATATACGCGTTTCACGGCTAATTACAGCGACAGGCGAGATAACGCGACCGATTCAACGGCTCTATCCGCTCGAGTTGAGCACTAACTGTAAAAGCGAGAATGCAATATTGCTTGTAACAAAGAAATTGAAAGTAGCGAGAACATCGACAGAAAATGATAAACCGTTAAATGAACCAAAAGATAATGATATTGGGATACAAGAAAAAGAAGTAAAAACTAGGAGTGGATGAATTTCAAAAATACCTAATCGTCTGACGTATAACTGAATTTTTAACTTTTCAATCTCTTTCATGGTTCTAGCTACTTGCTTTAATTTCTTTGATTTTATTGATGCGATGTGTTTAGATTGAGTTTTTTCAAGAAATGTGTTTGTATACTTACATACACCCTTTTTCGGGGGAGGATGTTGAATTTGTTTATAATAAAAGAATGTACGCCGTAGTTTTTGGGAAAACCTGAGAATTTGAAAAGATCGGTACGCACAAAAAGGGTATAACGCTTCATGAAAATAGGGACTGAGGAGTGGAAGGCGTCCTGCATTGTCGCCTCAATTATGCGGAGAAGCGTTCATCAATCACTGCCGAAGACGTAAAAAAAGCACTTACGGGTACGAAGAACTTTTCCGCTGCAGGACCAGATGCTATCAAGACATTCTGGTGGAAGAAGTTTACTTCTATACACCAACATTTTGCCCGCATACTCACCTCATATTTAAAGTCGAAGACGCCCATTCCGCAGTGGCTGGTGTTAGGACGCACTATACTCCTGCCGAAAAAAAGGCAATTTGTCCAACCCAGAGAATAACAGGCCAATAACTTGTTTGAACACTCTATATACGATCTTTACAGCTGCCCTAAAAAACAGGATTGTTCAAAGAATAAAGTCTGTATGGCGAGAGATGTACGAACAACGTGGCTCGAAAAAAAGTGTAGCAGGCTGTCGAGAGAACCTGCTAAATGGCTGGTGCGTCTATGAAGATGCTGCAGCCCATCAGCGCGTCTTGTCAATAGCCTGGCTGGACTAGAGAAAAGCATTCGATTCAACAGCTCACAGACTTATCATCTGTCTGTTGGAAAGCTTGAAGGTGCATCCACACATAGTGAGATGCATAGAGATTGATGCTCCTTTGGAAAACTAGATTTACTATCTAATTTGGAAATTATCGTGTGAAAACGAATAACGCCACCTTCAAGGGCGGGGGGGGGGGGTCTTTCAGAACGATACCATGAGTCCTTTGCTTTTATGCATCACACTTCTGCGACACTAATTATCGCGAGCATAAGGTTACTCATGTATTTTATATGGATGACCTGAAGATCTATGCCTCTGTTGGAAGAAAAATTCAAACTGTTATAAATATCGTCGAAAAGTACAAAGGAGGGATTGGGATGGACTTTGGATTGGACACATGTGCCAAAATTCATCTGAAGAAAGGAAAGATTACTGACGTTTGGGTGGTTCAATGGACGAAGAACGAGCTTGTGGCCCTTAATATCACCACACGTATGATCATGCAACTGCATAAAAGCTTGCATATCAATTCGTCTGTTCCGCGATTATACATCTCACGCCGTCAAGGCAGACGCAGACTTCTGAATCTCCAGTGTCTTCATAACCACATTTCTCTAAGCACAACTTACATCGTTTCAAATGACAGAAATCCTCTCCTAAAAATGGTCAGGAACCACGAGATGATTGGCAAAGGAGTGTTCCTTTACAAAGCCGCGGAGCAAGCGGCCGATACCCTAGGCCTGAATTTTAACATCAGAAGTGAGGAAAGTGCATTACTCCATCTAGATGCTTCACTTGTACAAGCAGAAGTAAAGAAAGCAGAGGTTGAAACATTTCACGAACATCCACTCGACAAGAAAATGCACGGATACTATCACAGAAATGTTGAAAAACAGTCCTTGTCGAAGGAGCAAACTTTTGCTTTCCTCAGATCAGGGCTTAATTCAGGTAAGTGAGTTTCACTCTCCCATGCCAGGACGGTGTCATTTCCACCATAGTATACCGCAACCGCACTTTATTTCAAGAAGTTCCCAGTGATAGGTGCAGAGCGTGTCATGCACACGCTGAATACCTAGATAACATACTATCTAGGTGTCCTACTCACGCGGGAACGACGTATATCTACAGACATAATGCGGCTGTAATAGCGCTTTATTACCATCTTTGTCGCTCTTACGCTGTTGGCCGCGAACCTGCCCTGCCGAACGCTCCAAGAGAGATAGAGTTAACTGTTCAGAACGAGAAGTGCCAAATTTTCTGGAACCACGATTTTCAGACAGTAGTCTCCGTTGCACACTCGAGGCCTGACATCGTTCTCCAAGACTTCGAGAAACTAACCATATTCGTAGCCGAATTTTCGGCGCCGGCCAACAACAAGATCACTGCCAAGGAGAAGGAAAAGGAGGAGAGATATCAAGACCTTGGAAGGGAGCTGCAACGACTGTACCCAAAATATTCCGTTAAAGTAATTGTTCTTGTGATCGGTGCTCTCGGAGGTGCGGAACTATCACTGGTTCGTAACTTCAAAGCCATACCCGTATGCCAAAAATATGCCAAGGCACTTGCGAGATGGATGCAGGAAGCTGTCATTCTTGGGTCGCTTCGTGTCCTCAAGACACATGAGGATTTCGCCAGCCTTTCGTCGTAATTTCATTGTGCCACCCATCTCACAGTCGTGAGACGTGTGTGATTTACCGCAGTTCTACTGGAAGCTGGTGTTATTTTTAGATGGCAGTTGCTCCCAGTGGGACCTTGCGGTGGTTGTTTAATCCGTTTTTTTAATTATATACTATATACATATACATATACAGGATGTGCCACCACCTATACAACGCCTCGTACTATGTAATTGTGCACAAAGAAACAAACAAAAAAGTCCTCTAGCAAAAAGTATTGCGAAGCTTAGTTTGGGCATAAAAAAGCTTCAAAGTTGGGTCTAATGAACCAACGAGGAGCGAACTTTTATGACTAGTTGTAAGTCTCTCAAATTTTAAGATAGTGTGTGCTTTTTGGCGGCACACTTCAGTTCCCATATATTCGGTAATTCCCCGTCGAGTTGTCGCTCTTGCATTGTTTATTGCAAAACGCAAAGTTCAAACCTCAAAAACTTTTTAAAATTTCGCTCTAACATTTATCCATGAGCAAACATACTTTCTCAAAAATTTGTAAGCAAGCCTAAAATAAGGTAACACATTTTCAAAAAAAAGTGACTCTTTTTGATTACTCTCCGAAATTTCTGTTACATAACTTATAACATAACTAACAGAAAATCTCAACATTTACGAAACCCAGCAAAATTACTTCCTGGGAAATTCAGTACCAGGGTTTAAATAACAAAACACATTTTGTAACAACAAAAGTCACCCTTTTCGATTAATCTCAGAAATTTCTGTTACACATAGCTTCCAGTAGAACTGCGGTAAATCACACACGTCTCACGACTGTGAGATGGGTGGCACAATGAAATTACGACGAAAGGCTGGCGAAATCCTCATGTGTCTTGAGGACACGAAGCGACCCAAGGATGACAGCTTTCTGCATCCATCTCGCAAGTGCCTTGGCATATTTTTGGCACGCGGGTATGGCTTTAAGGTTACGAACCAGTGATAATTTAGCACCTCCGAGAGTACCTATCACAAGGACAATTACTCGTACCGAATATTTTGGGTACAGTCGTTGAAGCTCTCTTTTAAGGTCTTCATACCTCTCCCCTTTTTCTTTCTCCTTTGCAGTGATGTTGTATTCGGACTGCTGCCCGAAAATCGTAGTTCCAGAAAATCTGGCACTTCTCGTTTCGGGCAATTGACTCTATATCCCTTGGAGCGTTCGGCAGGGCAGGGTCGCGACCAACACCGTAAGAGCGACAAAGGTGGTAATAAAGTACTCTTAGGGCCGCATTATGTCTATAGATATACGTTGTTCCTGCGTGGGTCGGACACCCCGATAGTATGTGTTGTAGGTACTCAGCGTGTGCATGACACGCTCTGCACCTATCACTGGGAACTTCTGGACATAAAATGCGGGCGCGATATACTAAGGTGGAGATTACACCGTCCTGGCATGCGAAAATAAAGCCCTCTGTACCTGAATTGAGCCCTGATGATTTGAGGAAAGCAAAAGTTTGCTCCTTCGACAAGGACTGTTTTTCTACATTTCTGTGAAAGTTTCCGTGCATATGCTTGTCGAGTAGCTCTTGGTGAAATTTTCCAACCTCTGCTTTCTTTACTTTGGCTTTTAGATGTGAAGCATCTAGCTGGAGTAATGCACTTTCCTCACTTCTGATGTTGAAATTCAGGCCAAGGGCCTCGGCAGCTTGCTCCGCGGCTTTGTAAAGGAACGCTCCTTCGCCAATCATCTCGTGGTTTCTGACCATCTTTAGGAGAGGATCTCTGCCATTCGCAACTATGTAAGCTGTACTTAAAACAATTCGGTTATGAAGACATTGGAGATTCAGAATTCCGCGTCCGCCTTGACGGCGTGAAATGTATAATCGCGGAACAGACGAATTGATATGCAAGCTTTTATGCATATGCATGATTTTACGCGTGGTGACATCAAGGGCCTTAAGCTCGTTCTTCGTCCATTGAACCACCCCAAACGAGTAGAGTAGAACCGGGACGGCAAGCATGTTAGTCGCAGATACCTTGTTCAACGCCGACAGATTGGAAGACCAAGTCTGTCGAAGAAGATGCTTGTATCTGCTTCGGAGAGAATCCTTCACTAATTTTACGTCCTGAATGCGGCTTTGACGCACGCCCAGGTATGTATAGGTCTCTCCAGTGTTAAGATGTCTAATAACACTTATATCTACAAGCTCAGGGTCCTTGGGAACGCCAGTAATCTTTCCTTTCTTCAAATGAATTTTGGCACACTTGTCCAAACCAAAGTCCATCCCAATCTCTCCTGTGTAGTTCTTGACGATATTTATAGCATTATCTATGTACAGTGTTTGAATATCTACCACACTGTGAAATTTTCTTCGACCTTTTGTTTGTCCTTTCAAATCAAAACACTGTTTTCGTTCGATTGAACCAAAAATGTAGTAAAATTACTATATTGGAACCTCGAAAAATTTGAGGTTTCAATTTTTAAATGTTTTAAAGGACACTATTTAAATTATATTATTTATAAATTTTAATGTTTTAAACAATAAATAAACAACTAAATTTGGTTCACTCCAAAAATATGTTGTTTCTGTTGTGAAAATAACCAAAAATTGAAATGTCTTGGATGATTTACTACAGGCTATGTATTACCTTGAAGAAGGCCTGCAACAAGGTCGAAACGTACGTTGGTTTCATCAAATTGACGAATAAAGATTGATTCATGACAACTGAATCCACTATTATTTTTACTGGACCGTATGACCAAAATAATTTATTCTTAGATGAATTGACTTCGATATTTATAGCAGTTTGAAGTTTGCTTTTACCAGCGGCATAGATCTTCAGGTCATCCATATAAAATACATGAGTTACCTTATGCTCACGCTGATTAGTGTCGTCACAGAGGTATCCAGGAGAATTTCGTAGTGCGAGAGATAGAGGCAGAAGTGTGATGCAAAAAAGCAAGGGGCTCATACTATCCCCTTGAAAGACGCCCCTCTGGAAGGTGACCTTGTTCATCGTCAGACGATGATCCCTAGATGAGATGGTAAATCTAGTTTTCCAAAGAGGCATCAGTCTCTC
>CAKNXH010001055.1:90304-107281 GCA_932178445.1 Andricus quercusramuli
TCTTGACGTTATCATTGGAGCAGATTTCGTTCCATATCTGTTTCTTCCAAACATTCGTAAAGAACCTCCTATTGCTCCTGTTGCTCAGGAGACTTATTTCGGGTGGACGATATCCGGAAAAACTCTGGGAAATAAGTCCATGGATTGAAGAAGTGAGTCAACAACAGCTGTCGGCATGCACATCTCCGTGTTGAACAGTGTGACCTTCGATCTTCAACAATTCTGGGAGGATCAGGAGATTCCTTCAAAAAATATCTTGACTTCGGAAGAACAAGAATGTGAGGACTTTTTCGTTTCAAGTCACTCACGCAATTCTGAAGGGCGATTCATAGTTCGTCTTCCAATGAAGCACAACGTTAGTGCATTTGGAAATTCCTATCGTCCAGCTCTACGAATGCTTCATCGTATGGAGCGTCGCCTCGTGCGCGACTCTTCGCTCTTAGAAGCCTATACTCGTTTTCTAGAGGAATATCGTGGGCATAAGTCTTACAAGGGATACATCGCAGTCTTCATATGTTGCTCCACTCGAGCGGTTCATCTAGAAGCTGTATCAGACTACACTACAGAAGGCTTCTTAGCTGCCTTCCGACGCTTCACATCTCGTCGAGGTATTTGTGCAACACTATCCAGTGACCAGGGAACCAATTTTATTGGAGCTGACTCTCAGCTTCGATCCCTCTTCGCTGAGGTTTCTAAAGAATCTCAATTGATCGCTTCATCCATTGTATCGGACGGAACTGAGTGGCGATTCAAACCACCCGGAGCGCCTCATTTTGGAGGTATTTGGGAGGCAGCCGTCAAGTCAGCTAAACATCATCTTCAGCGCGTCATCGGAGACAGAACCTTGACATTTGAGGAAATGGCTACATTCCTGACTCAGGTCGAAGCTTGCCTTAATTCTCGCCCGCTTCAGGCCATGACTAATGACCCTGACGATCTCATGGCTTTAACTCCAGGACACTTTTTGATAGGCGAGCCGCTAAATCACATCCCAGAGCCGACCTTGCTTGATGTTCCTACAAATCGTCTCTCTAGTTGGCAATTTTTGCAGCAAATGAGAGAGCATTTTTGGCAACGTTGGACATCAGACTATCTCAAGGAATTGCAACCTCGCTCTAAATGGAGAGCGCCATACCCGTCTCTTGAGATTGGTGATTTGGTTCTCATTCGTGATGGAAACTTACCCCCTACCAAGTGGGCTCTTGGACGCGTCATCCAGCTTCACCCAGGATCTGATAACCACGTTCGTGTGGTGTCTCTTCGAACAAAAAGTGGTGTTCTCAAAAGGCCAATCGTGAAATTGTGTCTCCTTCCGAGAGCTGTGAATGGAACTTAGTGTTTTAAGCATCATTTTTTTTATGTAGTTAACAATTTATTTATTTTTGTTTTTGAATTAATTTCGTCCGAACGAGGCGAGCGGAATGTTCGAGATTGAATTAGAATTTTTATGCTGTCTTTTTATATTGAAAGCTTATATTTATTAATTTAAGAATGATCGAAGTATTTTACCTTACAAATTGATTTTATAAGAGGTTCCATTTTTCTTTATACTAATTCAAGACTATATCATATTTATTATTTCTATTTCTATACTTCGTATTCTTATCTTGAATCACACTCTTCAAATTTGGTGTGTGTGTGTGTGTGTTGGCACCTTTCGCACTTTGCTTGTGCTGATCAGTCGTCGTCAAACCAATCAAAGGTACGCTTGTCTCATCGTTTCGGATTCAAGCTACCTTATTATAATTGTAGAAATTAAAACTATCAGAGTTTAATTGTTTTAAATAAAGACCACTCTCAGTAGAGAGTAATTATTACTTGTTAATCCATGTGCATTACAACATTTAATTTCACCCACAGTTTCAGTGATTAAAAAATGCTTATCATCAATTTTCTTTTCAAAACTTTAATTTCATTTACTCGCGAACAGTCATGCCGGAATTATCGGGGGATTTAAATCTCGGTATGGACTTCTGGCTTAACTTTAAGGTGGAACGAACTATTCTATTATCGCCCTGATTACGAAAAAGCCATGATCGATGACGATCATCCATGGAAAAAGATAGTCAAACCTTGTGATATCGTGACTATCCTTCGACAAAACCACGATATCCCACAAGCAGGACATCTAGGTCGCGATAAGACACTAGACAGAGTACGCCAAAATTATTATTGGCCAGATACGGCTCTGGATGTTAAGTCCTTTTTCGAGGACTGCGAAATTTGCGTCAAGGTCAAACACAATCAAAGGCCTATAAAAGGACAATTGACCACCCAGCCCTTACAAACACCTTGGGTCCAGTTATCCGTCGATACCGTCGTCTCTCAAACACGAACAAAAAGGGGAAATTCTAATTTGATTGTCGTCCAGGATTTGTAAACTAAGTATATCGAGTTGTTCCCAGTTCGACATAGGACTGGTGAATCTGTGGTTGAAACTCTTGATACGGTTTTCGATCGTTAAGGAACCCCAAGGTCAATTATTACGGATAACGGTACGGAGTACATAAATAAAGATGTCAGAGCCCTTTTGTTAGCGAGAGGCGTTAAACATATCACTACTCCGTTAAGTCATCCCCAGAGTAATCCGGTCGAGCGCGTTAATCGAACCATCAAGCCAATGATTTCTGCATTCATAAACGAGAACCATAGGGAGTGGGATGTAAATTTGTCGAAGATTCAGTTAGCTTAATACACTGTTCCGCATTCGGGCAGTGGGATATCGCCCTTCTTTTTTAATCACGGTCGTGAGGCGGTGGTTGTGCATGCTACTGACAAACGTTTGGCCCGGATGAATTCGGATAGAGTCGAATCAGTAGAGATCAAGGTGGGAACTGAAGTCTATTACCCTAATAAAAAGTTAAGTAGTAAGGCAGATGCATATTCCTCGAAGTTGGCGCGACTTATTCAAGGAACTCACCAGCTCCCCATCGACTTCCATCAGGCGAATCGACGATCATCAGAATGTTAGGATTTACGACACTTTGCTCTGGCTCCTCCACCCCTGCACCAGTTTCAGCACGAGTACTGGAGCTGAGACGACAACAACTCGAACTGGAGCAGAAGATGATAAATTTGAAGCTTCAAATCGAGGAAGAGCGGACCCAATTCTCATCATCCGAGAAGATTGACCTTAGTCAATTCGACGTTCCAGTCGATACCAACTTCGACTAAATCGAGCGACCGGATACGACAGACCAGCCAGCAAAGCTACTGGAGGAGGCTCTATGGGACGCAAACAAGCTCCTGGACAGCTGGTTTGACCCCACACCTAGTTGCTCGACAAGTGGGATCGACCTGAGATGGCCTAGGTCGGAGGCAGGAGAATAGTCAGTAAGCAGAGAAGCCCAGAGACTCCTAGACAAGATCAAAAACTTGCCTCCCCCCGAGTTGAAACTGACCCCCGCCCAATTACAGGCGTAGAATCTTAGAAGAAATAGGGTTCCAAACACTAGCCATCCAACCAGAAGATTGGAGGCGTATGGAAGGGAGTTGAAGTAGACCGACAACTCCAAGGCATTGGTTGCTCCATCAGTGATGGTCCAACCCCTACCTTTAGACAAAATCCCAAGCTTCGACGACGTTCTTAAGGAGCTGGGCGTTCCACATCTTCTCAACCCGCGAGGCGACCGAGTCGACCGTGGGACCCAAACCTTCGTCACCTACGTTGGGAAGCATCACTTCAAGGAGTGCCGTCTTCCTCATCGACCTGGATTCTGCTGAGTTTGTGGTGCGGACGGGTTCGACACTCCCGATTGTATCTACCCGCACAAAATCGAACATGAGCAGGCCCTAGGAAGATGCCCCGGCTGCTCAAGGGATCTGGCCCTTTATTGCCCGGAATGTCCAGATTGCAACAAGCGACATCAAGGCCTGGTCGACTGGCTCAGGCTGCGTTACGCCACCTGGCCAACATGGATGATTCCGACCGACCATCAATACCTGGTCGGCGAAGGGGAGCAAGAGCTCAAAAGACGAGTCAAGGTGCTGGACTACCCTAACAGGTTGAGGCGATTCCTCATAAGAGAAAATGCCCTGGACAAAGGGGGAGTTCCGGCAAACCCTGAGCTGAGACGACGGCGAGGAGGAAGATCATCGTCCCGACCAAATACAAAAAGAAGTCCACGAAGTAATCGTCAGTGGTTCGTTAAACTTAAGAGTTCGTTTCGACAGTAATTGTGCTGTTAGGTCATGTTTAATCTCTTTTCTTTTGACAGTTGTCAAATTTATCATTATCAGTAATCGCCAGCGGTTCGTCATACCTTAGATTTAGTTTTGACAGCAATTATGCTGTCAGATCATTTTAATTTTCTTCTCTCGACAGATGTCGGAATTATCATTTCAATTTGTTTTATTAACATTAAGTTCGTCGAAGTGTAGTTCTTTTTCTTTTAGCGGCATTATCGGCCGGTATTGTGTCCTTATTCGACCAAAACCCCTACTGTTCTACGTTCCGTTAAGATTAATAAACCTAATTATCGAACCAACATATTTGCTAAGGAGATTCCAGAGATATATTATTTAATTAAATTTTTTTGTCAATTTTATGCCGTTAAAATTGATTTACGGGACATTAAATTCAACTTCATACAAATCATATTGGATGAACTGGGTACTGAGCGATTTCTTATTATAACACAGCCACACAAAAAAAAATCTTTTTCCGGATCTGGCGGTCAGACCATGCTTAGTATATGTTTTTGGGGTCGCTGAATCTGAATCCGAGGTCCAGAAAACTCCAGCACGTCAGGGTTCTGAGATAACCTCAAAAAACCTAATAAAAAATCTTTTTCCGGGCCTGGAGGTCAGTCCATGTTGGCTATATGTTTTCAGGGTCAATGCATCAGAATCCGAGGTCCAAAAAACCCCAGCACGTCAAGAGTTTCGAGATAACCTCAAAAAACCTCATACATTTTTTTTCGAGTCCGGAGACCATTTTTATTATATGCTTTTGGGGTCGCTGAAAAAATGGTCTCTTTTTCGCGTCCCTGACGTGCTGGAGTTTTTGACACTACAGATTCGAATTCAGCGACGCCAAAAACATATAGTAAACATTCTCTGACCCCCGGACTCGGGAAAAAAGTTTTATGAGGTTTTTTGAGGTTATGTTAAAACCCTGACTTGCTGGGATTTTTTGGACCTCTGTTCCAGATTCAGTGACCCCAAAAACATGTAATAAACATGGTCCAACCTCCAGACCCGGAAAAAGATTTTTTATTATGTTTTTTTAGGTTATTTCAGAACGCTAACGTTCTGGGAGGTTTCGGACCTCGGATTCGGATTCAGCGACACCAAAAAACATATATCAAACATCGTCTGATCTCCAGACCGGGAAAAAGATTTTTTATGAGGTTTTTTGAGGTATGTCAGAACTCTGACGTGCTGGAGTTTTTCGGACCTGGGATTCAGATTCAGCGACCCCAAAAACATACAGTAAGCATGGTCTGACCGCCAGATCCTGAAAAAGATTTTTTTTTGTGTGGCTGTATAATTATTAATCATTTATTCCCTTTCAGAATCACAGTTATCGTATTCTCACCTTGACGTTACGGTTTGAAGGAGGAGAGTGTGACAGGAGATTAATTAAAACAAATAATTCAACACGCCAAATACAAGATACCCGTAGACGTCAAGATAAGAATACTCGTTTTGAAGTCTGACACATTTTTAAATTTGAATTTCGTCGGTATGTCAGGTCTCTGACTGTGCAGCGGCTTGAGTATCAGGCACGGGGTCTTGGGACCTACGTGTGGATTGCGCGCGATGGCTTCGGCGGGATTTCAAGCGCGAGGCAAGCCGGAAGCGTCACTTTTTCGTCAGACGCCCGACCGAACGGTGAAAATTTTATACATGGCGAGAAGTCGGGCGGTCTACGGACATTGTGCCCTTAATTATTAAAATTCAACGAAAATTGCGATATTGTTGAAATCGACTGTAACATAAACTAAAATATCGACAAGGAATTAAAGCAAAATTTATATATCGAAATTGTCGAAGGAAAATTAAGAAGTAGAGCAAAATTTGTCAGGATGTAAGTACCTTCATCCATCCATAAATGTATGTATATATCTGGAACTTTGTAGCTTTTCTGTTTATTATTGGGTCTTCCCAATGAATCCTCTCTATTAATTTCGTCTCATGTTTTATTCGGTTTAATTGTTTCCTTGCTGATTGGGAGTGGAATAGCTGGCGCTCGACATGTTTTAACTTACGGCGGCTTTGAGCCAAGCTGCACCAAGTGAAAGGACGAATTTTGAAAAGATAAGTATAGAATTTTTGTTACCATCGTCAAATATAAAAATCAAAATTCATCCTGTCTCAGCATTAATTAAATCCTGAAAAAAAATAATAATAATTTACACCAACTTTGCTGCTGTCAGTATTCGAACTTATTCCTTTTACGTTGTACTTCATAAAAACCATTGTTTTTAGTTCCTCGAAACTTTTATCTTTAGAAACAATTTCATCTTTATTGACTGTCAGGGCTGGTGCAGATAAGTATCGTTGAGCCAAAGTGCTGAATTGTGGAAAAAGGGTTTTTTTCGTACTCCACCATTCCATAGGATTTGCAGTCCGGTCCAAAAGATTTTCCAAGAAATATAAATTGATTTCTTTCCCACTTCTATCTTTTTTTCACTTGTTCATTTTGTCCAACTGCTGCCACGATGTCCGCATAACAGCTTTCCAACGAAGAATTTTGACGTTCTTGAACAGGTTCTTCGGTTTCCTTCTCTTCTTCGACAAACTCACGGTTGTTTCCATTTTTTTTTCACACAGTGTCTGCATAAGGTTGTAGAACAATGTGAGTATTGTTTCTCGGGCTTCTTGACTAAAGAAAACTGTTCTAAATCGTGGATCCGAAATTGTTGCCAACGCAAAAGATTGTTCTACCTCTAGGTCACCAAGTGTCACGTTTAATTCGGCTTGTAATTCAGTTTTCATTGAATTTCCTACTTCCTATTTCATTGAATTTTTGCTACGACCCTGGTCGTTGGTAGAAGACGCGTTTCGTGTCGCTCCGCACACATTTCGGTTAATTGCTCTGTTTTTATGTGAGTGTATGACTTTATAACTTGCTTACGGGTTGTGCTTTGTGCTGAGGTTTCTATTGTGTTGCATTTCTGAGTGGGTTTCAGCCCGAAAATAGTTAATTTTGTGTTTTCTAGTTATTTTTGTGGACATTGGAACTTTAAGATGGTGGCCTGTTCAGTGTGTAAGGAATTGATCACGCGAGGGGTCGCTGACTCACTTGCTTGTGGAAAGTGTGGTGCCCTGGCGCACCTGAATTGCATGAACCTGCCGAGTAAAGATCTCTCGAGAATTAAAAAAAGGAGAAGGTTTGGTATTGTTCCAGCTGCTCTGTGACCACTGCATCGAAAAATTCTTCTAATTCTCGGCACGTTCGAAAACTGTCCAACACTTCCTCAACAGCTGACGATATCGGAAGTACCTCAGGTGCGGCATCAGTGGTTCTGGTGCCTGGAGTCGAGGCAGCTATTGTTGAAGCGGTCACGAAATGTCATGAGGCGGGTCTGTCACAGATGAAAGCATTGTTTGAATGATTTAAGTATAATCAGACCACCTTCAATAAATCTCTTGACACCTCTATTAAGGGAATGAAGGATGATATCATCAATAATGCTAAGCGCATCTCTGTACTAGAGGAAACTACCGCTTCTAATATGTCTGATCTCAACAATATTCTTGCGTCGTCAAAGAATTTTCAGGATAGACAATCGCAGCTGGAATCTCAAGTAGAATGTTTAACCCTAAAGTGCAATAATCTGGAGCAAGCTGCTTTCTCCAAAACTTTAGAGATCCATGGTTTGCCAGAGAAGGAGGGGGAGGACCTTTCAGCTATCATCTGTCAAATCGGTTCTACCTTGGAGGTACCCCTCACTAAGGCGGATCTGACAACAAAAAGAAAGCGTGGTCTTTCGACTAAACTTATTGGTTGGAGCGAAGATCGAGCCCTGTACATCAGGGAGTCGCTCACTAAGTCCAATCGGCAGATCTACAGCGCTGCATTGGAACTAAGAAGAAACAACAAAATAAAATACCTGTGGATTGCTGGGGGCAAGATTTTTTGCCGGAATTCTGATGGTGCGCCGAGAATTTTTCTTGCTCATGTTCGGGATTTGGATTCTCTACGTTAATTTCGACATAAGAAGAAAATATTCCCGATTGACATCGTGGGGAATATGGTTTGCTGTAATTTTATTTCGCATACTGATGGTTATTTACTTTATTTATTTTATGACTCTACATATTCTATATTGTTTTGATGCTGTCGTTAGAAATGTGGCAACTATTATAAAGTTTATCTTTTTTATTTTGATAATGCTTCACTTTCGAGTGTTAGATTACTTAATTTTTCTCGTGATTCTCTTATGCTTACTTACTATATTAATTCACTCTGCTGATAAGATTACGATGCTCCAGCCAGGAAAAGTCTTAACTTCTCGTCTGTTATTCTTGCTTAGGTACACTCCTTATGTACACTTTTTGGTACTTTTTTCTATATGTTATTTTCATATCTGGTACAACCCATTTCACACCTGCATTATAAACGAGTGCATTTTGACGAGTTTGCTGATTATTTTGGTCAGAGATCCTTTCATATTATAGCTGTATCTGAAACTTGGCTCAAGCCTCAATTTGATTCCTCAAATATCAGCCTTAATAATTACTCTCTTTTCAGAAAAGATAGGGTGTCTCGTAGAGGTGGTGGGGTCTGCTTATATGTCCGTAATGATTTTAAGTGTAAGATCCTACACGTCAGTACTGAAACCACTGTCCCGGCCACTGAATTTTTATTTTTTGATCTCTTTCTATCTCGTGAACGTTTACTTTTTGGGGTTGTATATAAACCACCCAATGCTGGTTTCGGTAATGAATTTGAGACGGAGCTTTTCAATTACACGCTTAATTATAATAATGTTATAATTGCAGGGGATTTCAATACTAACTTAAATATTCGCTCCAACCAATCCAAATACCTTACGTCTTTGGTAAATTCAGCTGGATTATCTATAGTACCACATGGTTCTACGCACCACTCCGGAATACGTAGTACATGGATTGACCTTATGGCTGTGGAAGATCTTACTAGAGTACAAAATTATTCTCAACACCCAGTTCCCTTCCTGTCCAACCATGATCTTATTCAAATACATTAAAATTTCAATTCAAGTATAAATGTCGCCCCGTGTTTTAAAAAATTCAGAAACCTAAGTAAAGTTGATGAGGATAGATTGTTCACTCTGCTCTCTGAAACTGACTGAAGAAGTGTATTTTCTGAAAGAAATTTGAATTCAAAGGTAGAAAAACTCAATAATATATTAATTTTAACATTTGATGTAGTAGCCCCAGTACATGATTTTCAGGCGGGGAAAAAAACTTGTCCGTGGATATCGAAAGAGATTAAAAGTCTCAGAAGGGAAAGAGACAGAAAGTACTCTCAGGCTAGGACTAATGACTAATGACTAATGACCAGGCACGATGGAAGGAATTCCGTATCCTTAGGAATCTGGTTCAAACTAAGATAAGGGACTCTAAAAATAAATATAACTATAATGCAATTGTTAACAAGAATAGGGATGAAAATATCTGGAAGGTCCTTCAGAACTACCCGGTAAATGACTTCATGAATCGTTTCCTGATTGAGCCTTTACCAATTGATACTACTCTGTTATCCAGTGAATTGCCTCCCTTTGATGATGCTAACTTTTACTTCTTTTATATTGGGGCTGACTCTCTGCTTCCAGTAATTGCCAAGATAACCTCAGGGGCTATCGGTATCGATGGTCTCTCTATTAAAATGGTTAAAATTTCTCTCCGTGTGATGCTTCCTGTTCTACTTCATATTTACAATTGTTGTCTACAGCTTGGGATTTTCCCCAATATATGGAAACAAGCTCTGATTCGCCCTGTTCCTAAGATTACAACTCCTTCAACTCTAACAGATTTTCGTCCTATTTCTATCCTTAGTGCATTAGCCAAGCCTCTTGAGAAATGAGTGGATAACCAGCTAACTGAATATTTGGATAAACATAACCTGCTTGACCCTTTCCAGTCTGGATTCCGGAGGGAGCATAGTACCATCACTGCTTCCCTTAAATTTAGTGCTGATTTAAAAGCTGCAATAGATAAAAATGAAGTAACGATTGTTGTATTTTTTTATCTTTCCAAAGCTTTCGAGTTGGTAAACCATGACCTTTTAATCCAAAAATTAAAAAACCTTAATATCTCTAATAGTGCCATAAATTGGTTTAAGTCTTACTTAAGTAATCGCTTACAATGTGTAGCAAACAGTAATGGTCTTCGCTCTGACTGGAATGAGGTGAAGAGTGGGGTTCCCCAGGGCTCAATACTTAGCCCGAAATTGTTTAATGTGTTCACTTGCGACTTTTCAGCTGTCTTGCGCTACTGTAAATATCACCTTTATGCTGATAATAGCAAAATATATCTTTCTGGACCTCTTTGTACCCTTAGGGACCTACTTCAAATGGTTCAGGAAGATATTAATAACGTCTACAACTGGGTTGTATCTAATGGTTTGAAACTCAATCCTGAAAAACATGTGCTTTGCTAGTTGGATCCTCCATTCATGATCCATCAAAAGTCCTAGATTTCCTCCCACCTTTGTACTTGAACGGTCTTGCTATTGACTTCTCTGATTCAGTTAATGATATTGGCTTGATATTCAACAGGACTCTTTCTTGGAAAGAGCATGTTGAACTTATATCTCGCAAAACCTTCAGAACTTTACATCAGCTAAGTCGGAGTAGGGACTCTTTGCCTACAGCTACGCGAATCCATCTTGTAAAAGCCTTGATTCTTCCTTATTTTGATTATGGGTGTGTGGTATATGATGGAATCTCTGATGACCTTAATTGCAAACTTGAACGTGCTTTCAATGCCTGCATCCGTTTTCTATATAACTTGTCCAAATTCGATCATATTTCTGAGTATAGGAAAAGAGCTGGCTTTATGACAGTTGCCAAGAGAAGACAATATTTTATGGGTAATTTGCTGTACATGATCTTTAAAAATGAAAAGCCTGTATATTTATTGGAATTGTTTTTGCGGGAGAATCTGAACCTTCCAGGTCGGCCTGGGCTGCGCGATAGAGGTCGTACCCTGGCAATACCTGCTCATAGAACTTGTTTAATGCAAAAATCTTTTGTAATTAGAGGGAGACGGCTTTGGAATAAACTGCCTAATAATATTCGTAATGCGCCCACAGTATTTGCATTTAAAAACATGTTCTCTGATTTTCTGAAATCTATGGGTACACCTTTATTTGATATAACTCTGTGGACTTAGCCTGTATCTTGTTTTCTCTCTCTACTATATTCAGTTCTATTTCACTTACCATTACTATTTTTTTATTCATTTATGTTTTTTCTATTATGAGGTGTCCTAATGTTATTCTTTTTTCTTTTGTCTACTTATATCTTAAGATATATTTACCAACAGTGCCATCTTAATATAAGATTTAAGTAACTTCTTACAGCATATACTTACATGAACTTACTTACTTTTTTATATAACCGATAATGTCGTTAAATGTATATTTTTAATATTAAATCAGGGTTCTAAAAATATGTACACTACACTCTAGATTCTAGATATATTTATAAATCTCTACATCTCTGTACATTGTTCTATGTGTATACTCTGTTTAGCTCCTAGAGGTGCTTTATAGCCCTGTGAGCTTTTTTCTCAATAAATGTAAATTAAAATTCAAAAGTGCAAATTTTCTTCTCCACCCAACTATTTATTGCCCTTAAAGTTGGGATAAGTTCAGACAAGATGGATTTATTTGTAGACAAATTTGTTAAAGCCTCTTCAAATGGCTGCAACAACTTTTCAAACTCTTCAGCAAGTTTCCACTGCAATGTTGTGAGAGTCTTTATTTTAACTTCACTATTTTGTACTATGAATATCTCCAGGCTACTTTTCATGTCGAATAAAAGTAGCAATACTTTTCGTGCTGTTTTCCATGTGGCAAAACCTTCCTTCATTACACTATCGATTGAGGAATTGAGATGCGAGTGCCCGGCGATTTTGATCAATTCGTTGCGATCATCGAGGAATTGATGAAAATGATTTAAAATATCTTTGCATACCGATACAATAACCCGTAGATAAGATATCAGTCGACTCCTTGATTGGCTGCATGAATCCCAAGACTTTTATACTACTCCTACTTTTTCTTTACAGCTATCTTGAGATATAAATCATCCACAGGCCGTAAGACTTCATTACGCTATTGGAGAAATGATTGCATTAGATAATGAGCCTCTCTCAGTTGTTGAAAAAAGAGGATTCCACAGATTGATGGGTAAAACTTCACCTACATATAAAATACCATCTCGGAAATATTTGACAAAGAAGATTCTACCAGCCATATATTACAGAGTTACAGAAAAAGTGAAGATTATTTTATCTAAAGTAAAGTGAATTTCATTAACGTCAGACTTGTGGACCTGCACAGAAACGCACTTCAGTTTCATCAGTTTAACTGCACATTGGCTAGCCAAGAATTTTGAGAGACAGAAAGTATTTCGTGGCAGTCATGCGGGAGTTGCAATATCGGATAAATTGACAAAAATATTATTATATTGGGGAATTGACAAAATTCAAGTATATTTTTGTTGCTGCGTGATAATGCTGGAAATATGTCTAAAGGGTGCAGATTGTGCGATATTGCCAGTGAAGCCTGCGTTATACATACTCTTCAATTGGTTATTAAGCGTTTTATTTAATGGAACGTTTTTTTTGAATTGGAGAATTGCCTTGATTTATTCGCTGCTGCTGAAGATGATGATTCAAAAACTTTATCATGCGCAGAATGGGAACTTTTGGAAGAGCTAACGAATCTTCTTCAACTATTTGAAGAAGTCACGAAATCATCAGTTATAATGATTCATGCATATCCGAAGTTATTCCAACAATAAATACGTTAAAGCTATGCTTGTCTAAACAGGATGTCAGCCCAACATTGACCCCCTTCAAAAGAACTTTGGAGGTTGAATTGGAAACGCGATTCTAAGACCTGGAAGGTAATATGAATTTTGTAATGGCCACGTTCTTAGATACACGTTTTAAAAACTTTTTTTTTCTAGAAAACTGTTTTGAAGACATTTAGGAATGCATACAAGTATCATTAACGGAAACAAGCAGTGATCAAGAAGACAACGAAGACAACGAAACAGGTTCAATTCCAAAGGAAACAGACTGAGAACTTAATGAAATTTCGGAAAATATTCTTTTCTTCGGTCTATCGGTCCCATAAGTGAAGAAAAAAATAAATAAAAAGGATTCTAGTTCTTAAACATCGTTCTTTAATAACCTTTTCAACGTTTCGGCACACAATGCGGGCCTTCTTCAGGAAAAATTCCTTCTCTGTACTTAGTATGTGGAGTCAAACATTAAGAAAAATTAAAAACAATGTCAAAACATTAGACGCTTTCAATGAAAGAAAATATAATTGGTTCCATTTTTGTTTAAAAAATAAAATAATATACATAATAAAACTGTTCTTTCTCTTTATTTTGTTGAAACCTCTAAAAAATAAATTTTCACGAGGCTCCAACTCGACGTAACAATTACATTTTTGGTTTTGAGAGAGGAACCAGTATAATCGTTAAATGCATCTGTCAACGAGTACTAGATATATATCTAATCAAATCTAGCTTATAGGACCGATAGACCGAAGAAAACAATATTTTCCGAAATTGCATTGAAGACGACGGTCGAAAAAAAAGGAGAGACAAATTCTGGAGTTACTCCGAAAAATTTGTATCTTGGAGTTCAGCTCCAAATTTCGCTTGGATTCATATCTGAAAACTTATACGACAGTTTGCAAGAAATTTTGTCAAAGTCGCAATCAAAAGCATTAGCTACAGAAAGGATTATTGCAACAGAAATTGAACTCTATATGGGACAATCTCTTATCCCGAGAAAATCATCTCCATCAAAGTGGTGAGAGAAAATGAGAGGAATATTTCCACACATAAGTCAATTAGTGTATCTTTACCTTTCGGCACCGTCAAGGAGCAAATATAGTGAAAGAATCTTTTCAGAATCGGGCATCATTTCGGATGATAAGCGTAAAAGTCTGCTGCCAACGAACTTGGAGTTATTGACTTTCCTGCATCACAATTTACCATTGGTAAATTACAACTGTTAGGTAAGTTGAGGACATTCCGTAGAAAATATTATTAATTTATCATTGCATAATTAAAAACTTTTAGGCCCAGTCATTTTCAAGAATCTCGTCAAGTTTCATAATTTTAAACGACTTCATTCCGAAGTTACGAATGAAACAGTACAGAAAATGTCTTGTTATGCACCTATTTCAAAATACAAATTTAAAATGAGAAATTGGTAAATAATAGGAACACCATTTTTTATATATATGGGGCATTGTCCTCAAGTGAACCCACTCCAAAAGTGAAATTTGTCCGATCACTATTGTCTATTTTGGGCCTATTTTCGAGATCAAAAATTGAAATTAAATTTTTGATTGGTAAAAATGATTATTTAGGGTGTACAACATTGGCTCGCGTTCGCAAGCGCTATTGGGTGTACCGGAGCAAGTCAATCTTATTTTCGAGAATGAAAAATTTAATTTTACTTTTTAATCTCATTTTAGACTACAAAAATTAAAAAAAAAGGGTCTTTCTTCGAAAAAAGTCAAATGCAATGATGACCTTCGTTTTGACAGGTCAAATATTCATATGTAAAAAAAAAGATTCCATCCAATGAAAAAGACGTGCAACGCCCCATTAAAATTGTAGTATACAACATTTATGAATTTCTCTTATAAGAGTTAAAAATCGCTAAAACAGACTGCTATTTAATATGGAAGCTTTCTTTTGAGTAAACCGGGGGGCGCCCCCACGCACTTTCTTCCAAAAAAGACATATTTGTTTCTCAATTTTATATTTGGTGGTAAAAGATTCATCTTTTCAAAAAACTCTTATCAACTGAAAGGGCTTGAAAAAGCCTGCCGAATGTTTATGTAACGAAATTTTTTTATCGCTAATTGGAAGAATGATAAATTACAAAAATAAACAAAATATACAAAAGTCGAACAATTTTCACGCCGTCCCCGTCGGTTAATATTTATTCACATGCTACCATTTTTCTGGATATATCTGATATATAATGCCCCATATTTGAAATTTACATATATAACGTATGTTGAGTTTAAAAATACAAAAATCAATAGACAGTTGAGTACTTGAAAGTAAAGAATTTTTAAAACAACTTCAAATTCTGGTCAAGCTGCATTGATATTTTAGGATAAAACTCGAAAATAATTATTTACATTATTCTCAAAGCCGGATAAAATTATTAATTACATACATGCGTTCATTTTATATAACAGTAAACAATGATCACTATTATTGCGTGACATTCTATATAAAAAAAGGTCCCGTAAAGCTCCATATTAATTTACCGCACTATACATTGAGAGATTAGTTAAAAAGACTGAAGTCAGAATGAAAGAAATTGTAAAAAGAATCTTTTTCCCCCGTTTTTAATCTCTACTTTTTAAATCTTTATATTGTTCTGCTTCGATTTTTTAATGGTTTTTGCAATTTTCGGGTCACACAACCACTACTAAACAATCAAATTCATATCCCTCACAATGACATTCTTTGATGTCCGAAAAATCTCTGAAAATATATATTGTATACACTCAGCGAAAAAGTTGCCTTCAAACAAAAGCATCTTCCTTTTGCCTGTTTTGTTTTCAATTTGAATTTGGAACCACTTGAATTACTTTTTTGCACTAACCGAAATATTTGGCTGCAAGGTCAACTTTAGTTTGTCGGAAAAGGATAATTTTGGCTGGAAAAATATTTCTTTTTGAATCAAATAAAATTCCTTTTAATATTTTCCAAACTTCTATCGAAATATGAAGTCTGAATTCTGCACATGAGAAACTTCATAAATTCATACAGTTCTTGTTGGTGTAAAATTGTCAATGCTTGTGTGTAAGCGACGAAAGTAAGATTTCAATTATGTATAAGTCACCTTCATTACTTGGCTTTTAAATTCATTTTTCATTAATACTTCTTTTAAAATCCATGAGTTGAATTATATATATGTGACGTGCGCCGAAGAAAGGGGGCTTACTCTAAAAAAATCGAAATCGAGGTTTTTACACCTTTCGATAGTTCTTTAGTTGCTCTTTTTGATGAAACCATAAAAAAATTCCGAGCGTTATTATTGCTAATAATTGAGTTGTTAGGTGCCCAAGAAATCAGGCTTTCGCTCGAGAGCTCAAGATCCCGTGAAACACCTCCCAACATGCACCACTACATCTCCGCGTCTCAACTATACCCCGTCCGTGAGCCGCATCTACGACCTATCTCTTTCCTCGTGAGAATGGCCTAGTCAGTGGAGAGGGAAGATTTCGTAAGCCTTCCCTCTCTCCTAAAAGTCGCGTCTATCCGGTCGACTTCAACCGCTCGCCCTGAAAAATCTCACTTTTCAGAGTAAGCCCCCTTTCTGCGGCGCACGTCACACACACACACACACACACACACATATATATATATATATATATAATTAAAAAAAAGTTAAACAACCACCGCAGGGTACCACTAAGAGCAACTGCCATCTGGAAAAAATGTCAATGGCCCCCAGTAGAACCGCGGTAAAATACACCTATGGCCACGTCTCACATCCGTGAGATGGGTGGTCACAGGGCACGACGAAATCACAACGACAGGCCGGCGAAACCCTCGTGTGTCTTGAGGACACGAAGCGACCCAAGGATGACAGCTTTCTGCATCCATCTCGCAAGAGCCTTGGCATATTTTTGGCACGCGGGTATGGCTTTAAGGTTACGAACCAGCGATAATTTCACACCTCCGAGAGCACCTATCACAAGAACAATTACTCGTACCGAATATTTTGGGTACAGTCGACGCAGCTCTCTTTTAAGGTCTT
>CAKNXH010001055.1:115171-136515 GCA_932178445.1 Andricus quercusramuli
TCATTAATAACTTGTGGAGTAAACATAATTATTACATTTCAGGTAAATAAGAAGAAATGTATCATCAATTTTCCTGTTTAAGGGCATGTGACACAGCCAAATACCTACATTACCGACTTCACTTTTTCAATTTTCCAAATTTTTTTTGAATCTAAGAACTTTTTTTGTGAATAAAATATCGGGCTGCAACTTTGGAAAATGTATAAGAAGACAATAAACTACGTTTATGTACTTTATTCGATGAGGAATTTCGCAAAAAATTATTCTCGAACAAATTTAAACTGGGTGCATTTTTTGAACCTAAGAACTTTTTTTATAAGTGAAATATCGGCTTCAAACTTTGAGAAATGCAAGAGCCGACAGTGAAGTACGTTTATGTACATCATTTGAGTATTAAAGATGCAAAAAGAAAAATTCCAACTAAATGTCAACAACGCTTGCCAGTTCGGTCGGTATTCGCGATGAGCACGAAAATGCGAAGTCTGGCGGCCACTGAACGAGGCCAATAGCGATTTCAATACTTACATAATTCAACATTGAAACAACATATTTCACTCAACTTTTATGCTGGGCACAACTTTCAAAAAATATTATTGTAAGAACACCGGATCATCAATCTTTGACAGCGTGGACCCCATATTTCAGATGTAGACGAGTCAGCTGATAGAGCCTCGATTAGTGGCCGCCAGACTTCGCATTGTCGTGCCCATCGCAAAAATACCGACCGAACTGGCAAGCGGAACCGGAGTTGACACTTAGTTGGAATTTTTCTTTTTGCATCTTTTATACTCAAATAATGTACATAAACGTACTTTACTGTCAGCTCTTGCATTTCTCAAAGTTTGAAGCCGATATTTTACTTATAAAAAAAGTTCTTAGGTTCAAAAAATGCACCCAGTTTTAATTTCTTCGAAAATAATTTTTTGCGAAGTTCTTCCTCGAATAAGGTACATAAACGTAGTTTATTGTCTTCTCATACATTTTCCAAAGTTTCAGCCCGAAATTTCATTTACAAAAAAAGTTCTTAGATTCAAAAAAAAATTTCGGAAAATTGAAAAAGTGAGGTCGGCAATGTAGGTATTTGGCTGTGTCACATGCCCTTAAACAACAAGGATTGTACTGCGAGGAGTTCCGTCACTTTATCGCAGATTTGTAGTCATTAACATATAATAAAAAGGATTATTGTAATTTGAAAATAGTAAGTAAATGTAAATATGTGTGCGATCATACATTATATTGAAATCAGCTGTTTAAAAATTTTATCAATAAATATTCATAAGCATATTTAAAGATACAATAAACTGTAATATGAACGTTCGGGTTACTAACAGTTAAAAATTGCAACAGTTTTTACAATGAAATAGAGCTGATCAAACTAATTTCTTTGTATCAATGACGTCATGAACAAAACAACATTTTTTATATTCAGTGGGTTCAGTAACAAAGAAATGCAAACATAATTCTGAAATTTTAGCAAATAATAAGGAATATACCAAAGCATTGACGTCTCATAGTAACATGTAAGTTTATGTATTTATGTTTTGTAAAGAAAAATGTTGAATTACGGTTTTAATTCATCACCTAAAACCATAGACAATAATTAAAATATTGAAAAAAAGCATGGAAGGGAGTTTGTTTACATATTATTTGAAATGTTGAAACTTTGAAATAACCTTAATATTAAATTTTTTCTATTATTCAAATATTTAAAACTGTATATAATTCTATATTTATTTGATTTTAGGTAATTCATTGCTGCTAAGTGCTAATTTTTATTAATTCTTTTAATCTGAAATTGGTCGTTTTTCTTCAGTCTGAAATTACGAATTCTAAATATAAACCGATATTTAAGCCGATATAGAAAAAACTACTCAGGTATAGACCCCTCGAACGACAGTCGCACATGTGCGCTTTCGTTGTTGAGTCGGGAGTCCATCCGGCCGGAATTCTACCGAAACTGGCCGGATTAATCCGGCCGATCATAGGTCCGGTCTACTGCCACTTCGGCAGGCAGAATTGTGCCGTTTGGGTACATTCGGGTACACGGTCTAAGCAGTAGGTTTCGGTAGAGCAGTATTATACTGTTCACTCGTGGAACAGGAGGTTCAACTGACAGTAGGCAGTAGCTATCATAGTGCTCGTCCCATCTCGAATTGGAATTGTGGCTTTAAAACTTTTTTGTGTAGTTTTTCAACAAGGAAGACAATAGGTAGGTTCCTGTCTTGACGACAAACTCTTATTTTATTTAAAAAAGATGTCAAATTTCCGTAAAGTTGGGAATTATTAAAACTTCCCATTATTCTTAGAAAAGAATGCATTACTTTCAGTCGCATAACTGAAATTTGGGTTTTAAGTGTTTTTTCGGTATTTTTTGCGATTATCAAAGACAAGAGACAAGGTCTTATATTGACGAGAATCTCTTACCTACTTTTAAAAATATGCTGAATGCCACAGAAACAGGAAGTTATTTACACTTCTCATGTTTTTCAGAAAATAATACATTGCTTCTGGTGACATGATGGGAATTAATGCTTTGAAAATATTTTGGGTACTTTTTTAAACAGGGAAGACAACAGACAAGGTCTCCTTGCTTTCTAAAAATAATGCATCACTTTCAGATGCATGATTGAAATTCAAGTTTTTGATGTGTAAAAATCTTAGACCTCGATATGGGGAGTCGCGTCTGAGTAGGGTGAAACCATGGCTCGAAAGTGTAATGCAAGCCTCTGACACACGCGTTGTGTCGTTTGTTAGAGACCGGAGGCTTGCTTCTCTTCACCCACTCAAAGGAGCCCTTCAGTTATTTCTCTCTCTCTCTCTCTCGCGCTCTCTCTCTCTCTCTCTCTCTCTCTCTCTCTCTCTCTCTCTCTCTCTCTCTCTCTACATAAAAAATTGTTATTTTCGAACTTATTGATATTTTTCGGGAACATTAAAATTTGATGTTTTTTTCGAAAAACTTCTAATAAAATGAACACATACTGCCTTTCATTTATGCCCATAAAACGGGTACTTTTATCATCTTTCATGCAATATTTGAAAGAAAATTTATAGTTTATTATTAATAAAACTAGGGTACTTGTTCAACCTACTGGAAAATAGATGTCTTGAAACTTTTGCACAGCATTACATATAAGAGAGAATAAATGTTTATACTCCTACATGTGCGTGAGTTATTATTTGCTTTATGTAACATTTCAATTTCTGTTAACGTTTACCGAAGATGTTTACACATAAATCTGTCTCGGGTCGTAGTTTAGGACGCACATCATGTCTTTTGTTGTGGTTTCTCGATTAGCAAAGACAAGAGACAAAGTCTTATTTTAACGACAAGCTCTTACCTATTTTTAAAAATTGGCCGAATACCACTGAAGCTGAAAATTATTTACACTTCTCATGATTTTCAGAAATCCTCTCGCATGATTGAAATTTATGTTTTAAAATTTATTTGGGTAGTTTTTCGAAAAGAAATACAAACAGACGAGGTTTTGATTTGACGACAAACTCTTATTTGTTATTTCAAAAAGGTCAAAGCAGATTTGCGAATTATCGAAACTTACGCCTCGTTTTCAGAAAATAATACATCACTTCCAGTCGCAGTTTCGTAATTTATGTTTTTAAAGTTTTTTTTTAAATAAGGGAAGGAAATAAAGAAGGTTTTACTTTGAAGACAGCCTCTTATCAATTACAAAAAAAGGCTAAAAGCCAGCAAGAAATTAAGGCAACTTCTCCTTGCTTTCTGCAAATAATGCATTACTTCCTGTGGCATGATTGGACTAGATGCTTTAAAGATTTTTTTGATATTTTTTTTTGATTAGAGAATCCAATGATGTAAATCTAGCTCATACAGTAAAGACTCGAGTGGATTTTAAAAATGTCTAAGTTTTTATAAGTTACGCAACTTTTGATGATGATTATTGATTATTGCATAAATCATATTCTTTTATGTTACGTATCAAAAATTGTATCAAAAATTTCCAAGATACATTTTTTTTAGTAGAACTTTCATCCTGGTGCACTACGTTTCACGAAGATTTTAATTAGTTTCGATAATTAGGCATCAATTACTATTGACTTCTAGCGTACTTTACTTGTCCATACAAGCAAGAGTATTTTCAGAAAAAAAAGTTTAAAATCATTTATTAATTGCGACCTGTGGCTTGATTTGTCCGCCAAAGCCAAAAATCCATTTCTTGACCACTGTAGACCGTTGCTTTTACCAACTTGTGTTAAGGACATGGGAACCTGGCCCTAACCACAAAACTGAATTGTCTTATTTTACTCCATTAATACTGGAATTACATATTTGTTAGATACTTGGACCTACTTCTGTTTTCAATCAAGTCTGTATAATTTGGAGTGAAAAATTGTCTAATCTCAATACTTCTTGTGTAGAACGATTTTTTCGAATGTTCGGTTCGAATGTAAAAAAATCGTTTTACGCAAAATGTATTGAGATTAGCAAATTTTTAACTCCGAATCCGGACTCGATTCGAAACAGGAGTAGGCCCTAAGTATCTAACAAAGATGCAATTCTAGTATTTATGAAGAAAAATGAGAAAATTCAATTTTGAGTTTAAGGCCCGGTTATAAAGCCCTTAATTATCCCATGGCGATACCATACATACAACTTTGATATTCAAAATTTCCTATAATGAAGCGTGTAGTCTAGAAAGTTGTGTACTCACTGCAATTAGTTATTTAAATGGCCGTGTCTACGGGTACCGAAATTTCGGTACGAATAGCTCCCAGATACTACTTTGGCTATTGGTACCGAAACTTCGGGGATAAACTTCCGAAAAACCGATACCTCCGATTAACGCCCCCCCCCCTGAGGTGCTGGAAAGGGGTATGGATGTGACCTAAATTATTTCTATGACCAGTCACAGAGGTGCCCTCCCGCCCCCACGAGATGTTGGAAAAGGGTAAGGATGTGACCTACAACATTTTTGTGACCAGTCACAGAGGTGCCCTCCCCCATAAGACGTTGGAAAGGGATAGGGGTTTGACCACCATTATTTCTGTAACCAATCACAGGGGTGACCCCCCCCCCCCCATAAGACTTTGGAAAGGGTTACGGATGTCATGTAAAATATTGGTTTTTCAGAAAAACTGTATATCACATAAAAGGTGTATTTCTAGGAGATCAACAACTTCTATTTGAAGCTTTTTTGTAATTTTCTATTATTAACTGAAATTAAGCGGAAAAACATGACATTCTTATAGTTTTTTGAAGTTTTGACCTCAAAATGCATAGGTATACGGAGTTTTAAATTAATTGGAGGTATTCGCTTTTTGGAAGTTTACTCCTGAAATTTCGGTACAAATAGCCAAAGTATAGTATTTGAGAGCTATATTATTCGTACCGACATTTCGGTACAAAAACCCAAAATAGTATCTGACAGTTATTCGTACCGAAATTTCGGTACAAATAGCCAAAGTCGTAGTTCGGAGATATTTGTACCGAAATTTCGGTACCCGTAGACACTTCCTATTTAAATCGTTCAATTTTGAGTTATTAGATTAGATATGGAAAAAAATAGATAACTGCTACACCTGGACATGATGATACTATAATAGCATTAAATATTTACCTCGCTTATTTTTTGAACCATGTTTTCTGGCCAACTGTATTTCAAGATCTATTTTTCCTTCCAAAAAGTCTTGTTTTTTTATTAACATTTCTTCTGTCTCACGTAATTTTTGTATTGCTTCAGCAGTGGATGGAGCTGCAGCTTCCTTCTTTCCACCAAAAATTTTGAAGAAACTCATTTTCAATTCTAAATTCTCACTGTAAAACTACTACTGCAATAGTTTTTATTTCTATGAAAAACTAGACGAAATACAGTAACTATACATGATTTATGTGTAGATTAGTTGCATTATGACGTCTCTAATCACTGCTGCATATTCTATATATATATATGTATATCCTATATCCTTCCTCTCATAAATTTAACACTGTGAGTGACTCACTATCAGCATGATCCAACCCAGTCATGGTCTAGCCAAAGAACGTCCCATTTTCGTCCGAATCGCACATACCAGCTCCGCGGCCATGTTGGTTACCATTCATCACAGCCGCCAGCTGTACATTTATTCAATATGGCAGCGTAGCTGGTAGACGAATGTATCTGACCAGCCGGATTCCTGGCTCCCCCCACCATCGCTCCATTACTTTGAACGGCGCGTCAATTTGAATAGAACTCACAAGGTGAAAATACATATTTAATTGAAGATGTAAGCAACGCAGAATCATTCAACAATAATAATTAATTCAGTTCAACATCAAAAAGTATTTTAACTTCAATTAAAATAATATTTATGTTGGGAGATGGATAAAATTACATAGTTGGACAATTTAATAACATTTTCTACACATAATCTTATATTGAAATAAATGCCTGAATTTTGTCAGAAATTCACTCTTAGCAACAGCCGACAAAGTGAACTCTTTCTGTTCTGCACGTACACTAGGGAGGTCAAAAAATTTTTACCAATTTTTCGCGAATTTTAATCAATTATTTTATAAGAGTTAATTATACTATTTAATTCATCCCTGTTATCGGCTAAAATTCTTAACGCCTGTGTCCCACACATGCGCAGTCAATTTTCTTTCTGGTGTATTGCTGAGAAACTCTTCACAAGCTGGGAAATATTTGGAACCACTCACGATAAAAAAGCTCCCCGATTCTTTTACTTATATATTATTTTCCTTCAATATATATTGTGTATCTAAAAAAATTAGTTTTTATTATTATGTTTAATTATAAATCATGACAGGACAATAAAATATCAGACTAAGGGTTAGTATGGTTATTATTTATTATTTATGTTTCACTGTCAAGTACAATAGTCTATTACTAGCTCAATGTCAGTGAACCTGCTTTCTTTAGTAAAAATGTTAGCAAATAATAATAATTACTAATTAACATCTCCATAGATAAAGTTACACTACCTTTTAGCAGAATGAACATTTTTAAATCTTGAGTTCAACTTTTTGCTGCATCTATAAAAGTGTTCCTAAAAATTTGAAACAATGATAAAATCAAGAAAAACTCCTAATCTTTAAATCTAAATCAAGAACTCGATTAAATATTATGTAATTTCTGAGTATCCATACAAAATATTCACATGTGCAATATTAATTATTGGGAGCCAAATGTCCGAGATTTGTCGTTAACCTTCATTTTTTTATAAGGTATAACTTCAGATTTAATTAGATATACAATGGAATACATAAAGGAATCTGAAGTTGTACCGCATAAAAAAATGAAAGCTAACAACGAATCTCGGACTTATGGCTTCCAAAAATCACATTGCATGAGTGAATATTTTGTATGGATACTCAGCAATTACATAATATTTAATCGTGCTCTTGATTTAGATTTAAAGAGTAGGACTTTTTCTTGATTTTATGATTTTTCATAATTTTTAAGAACACTTTTATAGATTTGGCAAAAAGTTGAACTCGAGATTTCAAAATGTTCATTTAACTAAAAAAAAAACTTTTAACTTTAAAAATAAATATTTTTGACACGTTCATTGAAATAATTTCAACGTAAGCTGATTCAACGCGTAATTTTCTGATATTTCAAATTATTCTACTTAGAAAGTCGTGTATTTAGTTTTTGCACAGATATTCGTCTCTGAAGTGATGTATGAATTTCCAAACGGTTAGAGAAAATGTAACAAAAATTTCTGCCGGTAAGGTAAACGTCCCAGTAATCGTGACTGTAACAGATTTCATTGACTTCAAATATTTAGAAAATTGTTTTGGAAGGATTATTTAAAAAATGATTGGTACTGATTAAAGCATTAAACATCTTATAATATAATAAAAATTGTTTTTACACTATATTTAATGTTACTTTATGTTTATGAACAATTAAAGGGTTAAACGCATCTCAGGGTACCATCGTACCTGACTTGGCCTAGCGACCCTCTTCTATTGTGCGGTGCTCCGCGTCGAGGGAGATCGTACTCGAAGCTGGACAAAGCGCTGTGGTGCTCAACCGTAGGCTTCTGTGTATGTACGCGCGAGGGTACCTTTAAAATTCAAATGTATCTGTTCCCATCTCTATTTCCACCGGAGGCTACTGACTGTGTACGTTGCGGTGGTAATGCAAAGTACGTAACGTTATCGTTGGCTAACTGTAATTGCAAAGTAACGTACGTTAGATAAATAAATGAATGATCAAATGAATAATTAAATAAATAATTAAATGATGAATCATTTAATGAATAAATGAATGAATAATTAAATAATTAAATGATTGAATAATTAATTAGATAAATAACCAATTAATTAAATAAATAATTGAATAACTAATTGAATGAATGAATGAATAATTAAATGAATAATTAAATAAATAATTAAATAAATAATTGAATGGATAAATAAATTATGGTACCTTTAAAATTTAGATGAGGCGCGTTTTTTTTACGTGGTGATCCCCAGTAGGCCTAGTCCACTTGTCAATTAAGCATGCGTTGTTTTTTCATATTTTTATCATTTTATTATTTCATTTTTTTATTTTTTATTTTTTTTTATTAATTAAGTCATTCATCATGCAAAATTCACCTCACATGCAACATTCAATTTGGGTAAAAATTGGAAAGTGCTTTAGACCGAATCCATTTCAAATCAGGCAGGTTCTACACTTCAAGTTGCAGAATCTCTCGGGGACAAAATATGATGGGACAAGCTCGTTTAACTTTCGACCTAATTCAGATATTTACAATTTCTTTTCAGATTCTGGTAGAGTTTATCGCCTTCTTTCGAAATCTGTAAGGAAAATGAAAAAATCTTCAAAATTAACCAAATGGCGGCAGTTTTTCTGAAAATGTTAAAAGTCGATTTTCTCAAAAAACCCACACTTATATTTTTTGCCCATTTTTTTTGAATTTGTACTATCATGAGAAAAATACCTTGTGAGTTTAATGCGGGCTAAATAACTTTTGTGGGCAGGAGAATTTTTTTTCATAAAATCGAATTTTCGCATTTTTCTTGAAAATAACAACAGATACAAATAAATTTTGACGAAATAGTTTGCACATTTAAAAACCTTCTACAAAAAATTCTCTTACGCATTTATGATATCTTGTACCATTTCCGAGAAAAACGAAAAAATTCGATTTTTCATAAACAAAAAATTGTCTTCATTCCTGGATTATGGAAATACCCACCATTTTTGTTAAATATTAAAAATATATATGCGTTCATATGAGGAAAACTCCATGTTATTTTTGCGTGAGCTGAACAATTTTTATCATCAGACAATTATTTTTCATAAATTCGAAATTCGCAATTTTTTGCTGAAAAAATCTACGTTACAAAATGAATGCCAATACAAGAAATGTTTTGACTGAAAAGTTTTTATCTTCAATATATTTAAATATATTTCACATTTATCCAGATATTTTTCAACAATGTATAAGAACTTTATTTGAATCTCAGTTTAAAAAATAAATAAATACTACCTGGATTAATAGTTAACAAAAATGGTGGGTATTTCCATAAGCCAAGAATGAAGACAATTTTTTGTTCATGAAAATTGAATTTTTTCATTTTTCTCGGAAATGGTACAAGATATCATAAATTCGTAAGAGAACTTTTTGTAGAACTTTTTTAAATGTGCAAACTATTTTCTCAACATTTTTTTGTATCGGTTGTTATTTTCAAGAAAAATGCGAAAATTCGATTTTATGACAAAAAATTCTCCTGCCCACAAAAGTTATTTAGCCCGCATTAAACTCACAAGGTATTTTCCTTATGATAGTACAAATTCAAAAAAAATGGGCAAAAAATATAAGTGTGGGTTTTTTAAGAAAATCGACTTTTAACATTTTCAGAAAAACTGCCGCCATTTGGTGAATTTTGAAGATTTTTTTATTTTCCTCGCGGATTTCGAAAGAAGGCGATAGACATTTATTCATCATTTAATTATTAATTTAATTATTCATTTGATTATTCATTTATTTATCTAACGTACGTTATTTTGCAATTACAGTTAGCCAACGATAACGTTACGTACTTTGTGTAAATATACGTACCACCGCAACGTACACAGTCAGTAGCCTCCGGTGGAAACAGAGGTGGGAACAGATACATTTAAATTTTAAAGGTACCCTCGCGCGTACATACACAGGTGCCTACGGTTGAGCACCACAGCGCTTCGTCCAGCTTCGAGATCGATCTCCCTCGAGGCGGAGCACCGCACAATAGAAAAGGGTCGCTAGGCCTAGTCAGGTACCATGGTACCCTGAGATGCGTTTAAGCCCAATTAAATGTCAAAAAGGACCGATGTCCCAGTTATCGTGATTTCCAAATCTGCCATGTACCAGTAATCGTGTGTCGTTGTCCCAGTCTTCGTGAAGAAGGTTAAGTTTTCTTGAAATCAGTTTTTAGCGATTTGGAGGTGTATTTCAAGTGTATTTTTGTATTTTAAGGATAATTTAATAAAATGAAAGATGTATTGTTAGTTTTATATTGACTGAGACCTCCGAGATGAAATCCGTCGGAACATAACTTCAAAATCGAATCGTCTGATAGTTCTAATAAGTCTGATGGACGCTATACATATGTAATAATTAATCATAATAAAAAAGAATTTTCTTTTAAAATGTTCAGTTTTTATTTCAGTTAAAAATATTGTCGAATAAATCACACAAATCACACTGGTTATTTGTATAATTTACTTTTTTGCAACATAAATTATAAACACAATGACGAAATTTGATAAATTGCAGTGACTAAAAAAATCATGTGTATTTGGAGGTTGTTTTCTGTTTACGTTGTCAAAATATCAAAAATATCAATAATTATATATCTATTATATATTGTTCTTTATATAATATTATATATAATATTTATATAATATTAACATTACTGAAAAATGATAATAAACTAAAAAATTGATAATAAAATCTCTAAAGTCATGCCAATATTTTATATCACCTTTTTTCAGTTTTAAGCACTAATTTATATTACGATTACTACTCACAGTAACAAGTCAGTTCTCCGATTTCATTTCATGCATTTTTGAAATTAATTAAATTATTATTTGTAACGAAATATGGAAAAAAAATGTTGACAGATGCGTCCTAGTCTTCGTGACCGATCACGATTACTCCAGCAACTATGCTTTTGAAACGTCCCTATACTCGTGACCGTTATTTCTTAAACGAGAAGATACTAAATGAAGATTTTACTTAATTTTATGAAACAAAAATTATTTTTCAATCCAAAAAAATTATTTTCGTCCCGATTAAGAAATTTCTTGACATATTAAAAGCTTAAGCAAAGAGAAGCCTTTCCTAATCGAAATGTTAAGCTATTTTCCACGTTTTGTGATTCATCGCCCCCGGCAATACAAATTAATTTTTTTTATCCATGTGCACTATTTGTATAAAAAAACTAATTTGGTTTCCACAACAAGCACTGTTCAAACTTACTTTGAAATATTTTAGGATTGTATTTTTATGCGGAAAATACTTATTTCTGGTGTTTAAAGCTCAAAACTCACGATTACTGGGACCGTCCCGATTACTGGGACATCTACCTTAGTGTACATTAGGGTGGCCGTATCTTTTTCACTTTTCAAATTTCTCTGCTTTCAAATGCCCAAAAAAAGAATCTCTTCCAAAATTGAGCAAAATCGGCTAATAATTAGGGGTGGCGCAAAGACCATGAAGTTTCCCATTGATTTAACATGGGGAAAAGTCAGCTTTTTGTAAATCTAACATTTCAACGCGATAATATGTTACAAATAATTCTGTGTTCCAGTATATTGTTCAGAGTTCGTCGGAGAATAAGAATCAATTATAAATTTTGAGGTTGGATAATTTTAAGCCACACTTATGGGTCCCCAAAGAAAACCCCGTAATTGACAAATTTGAATTTTACGTAATATTGCGGTTTATTGACACTTTTCAAGAGTTTAAAAATCATAAATAAACATTAATCGGTGATTTAAGAATACCCAGTCATTTGTTAACTAATATTTAATTGTTTAAACAATTCTAATTTGTTTAAATATTGGTTTCTTTTCAGTTAAGTCGCGAAATGAACGTATTTTCTATACTATGTGAGTTATTTAATTAATTACAACAATAGAATAATTTGTTTAAATAATTTTACAATTACTTAAATAATACGTATTTGTTCAAGTATATATTTTACCTGAAAAAAAGCAGGAGAAACATTTTATCTCACTAAATTTTCGACAAATTTTCATATTTTTAAGTACGAATTTGTTGATTATGAATAATCGTATATGTTTAAAGAAATTGAAATTGTTTAAACAATTATATATAAGTTATAAAATCACTGGTTATTTTTGAATTATCGATTAATGATTATTTTTTTTTTTTTTTAATTTTAAAAAGCGTCAATAAACCGCAATATTACGTAAAATTCAAATTATGTAACATATTATGTGTAACATATCATCGCGTTTAAATATTAGATTTACAAAAAGCTGACTTTTTCCCATGTTAAATCAATGGGAAACTTCATGGTCTTCGCGCCACCCCTGATTATTAACCGATTTTGCTCAAATTTTGAGATTTTTTTGGGGGCATTTGAACAAAACTGGGGTGTGAGAGTAGAGAAATTCGAAGAAAAAAAATCCACCAAGTATAAATAAGAACCACCCTAGTGTACATATAGAAATTTTCATATCCAACCATAGAAATTCTATCGCGGCACTGATGATGTACTATGATAAATATGATCGAAATCAGTATATGAATAACTTGGCTAGATCTATCTTGACGATACAGAGCTGATTTTCCTTCTCTTTCACTTTCTTCCAAAAAATGCACTTCCCTCAAATGTATTTTCAGGCTGAAAATCTTTGCGAAGGTAGCAGAACATAAATTGCATTTCACTTTTTCGTTCATCACGTTATTATTATTTTCATTATTTTCTAGATTTACCGATCCGCTGTATTCAGCCATATTTTAGAATTTAGAAGACAGGCAAGCAATCGAGCAGACGAAAAATGACGCGAAGGCTATGGTAGCGATGGTGGTGGGAGCCAGGAATCCGGCTGGTCACATCCATTGGTGCTGGTAGCCTTACTGATTGGTTGTAATTTTTTTTACTTAAGGCTCTTTTATACCTTCCGTAAATCGGTCGTCGACCAACCAATGTGTCGAAATATCCATTCACACCTCCGCAAAATTCAGTGAAATCTAGTAATATTTTAATAAACTTTCAGTGAGTTTTAGAATATAACTAAACTATTACTAGATTAAAATGAATTTTCCGAAGGTGTGAATGGATATTCCAATATGTTTGTCGGTCGACGACTGATTGACGGAAGGTGTAAAAGAGGCTTTACGCGTGGCTAGACCATGAGGGTAGGTATTCACTGGTCCGAAATTTCATTTTCCCTAATTCTCATTTTGCCGAAAAAATCACTAGATTACTAGCCGCCTTCGAAACAATTGATAGATGGACTTCTGCTTGCCAATTAAAATTGGCAAGCGAGTTTTAGGGAAGTTTAGGGAAAATGAAATTTCGGACAAGTGAATACCTACCACCATGAGTGGGTTGGATCATGATTATCAAGGTGTATTTACACGCTCTGTTTGCTCAACATATCGAAATATCCATTCACACCTCGGGGAAATTCAGCGAAATATAGTAATATTTTAGTTATCTTCCAGTGAGTTTCAGAATATAACTAAAATATTACTATATTTTACTGGATTTTCCCGAGCTGTGAATGGATATTTCGATATGTTGGCTGGCTGACAGCCAGCAGACAGAGCGTGTAAGGGTCCGAGCACAATGGAGACCCGAACTCGATACCTGAACCCGAAGATATCTCTGTCCTTTTTTACCGTGGCTACGGTAAAAAAGGACAGAGTTATCTTCGGGTTCAAGTTTCGGTTTCAGGTCTCCATTGTGCTCGGGCCTTAAATACACCTTCAGTATGGACGCATGAATTGTCGGACCCAGCGCCACTGTGTCGATGGTGTTCACAATCGGTAAGGGGGGCATGTACATAGCCGCCACAACATGGCGGGCATGAATGCGGCTCTGCCTATGCATGGCTGCCTTAGAAGGGGAAAGCCACGTTATTGGCTGTAATACGCGCGCTTCTTAATTTACACAAATGTAATGACGGACTAAAAATAAGGAGTAATTGTTCTTTTATTTTCAAGTCAAGAAGTTATGATAATTTATGATGACATGGTTCATATATTATTTATTTTATTATTATTTAGAAATAATTTGTTTCATGGCCAAAAAGCCATTACGAATGAGAAGAAAATACACGATAGTGACGTATAAAATAAGATCGGCGCCAAAAGAATAAATATATAAATTATAAATACAAAAGCATCCCTCGCTCATCATATTCATAGAGAGTAGACAGCAGCCCGTAGGCTAATATAGATTATACATTAGGATTCTAAAATAAACGACCTAATTTGTAAAATTCTTATAACAAAAATCGCAAATTTACGAAGTTCACACACAGAGCTTGAGTTAAGAAGGCATAAAATGCCCGCAGGATGTTGAAAGATGGGAGCCCTAAAATCTGAATAGGCTGGGCAAATAACAAGTAGGTGATAGAGATCCTCCCTCACTCTGAGGTTGCATATAGGACAGATCCATGCAGGGTCGAAAATAAATCTGTAGTTGTTATGACGAATAGAACCTCTGGTGGAACCAAAGAGTCTAATCTGGGCGACCAAGCTAGAGATATAAAAGGGCATTCTGGCTGTCAAATAGGGCTGGTTACCCGGAAACAAATTAATGTGTGGATAAACTTGTAAACTGTTAGTTTTGAGCAGGGGCCGCTACAGGCGGAGGCAGAGTAGGCGGCCGCCTCCGGGCGCAAAGGGCGAGGGGCGGCGGCCGCTTAAAGAATAGTTTTCATATACTCAATGACAGAAATAAAAATATTCAAGTTTTGTTAAATTGGATTCCAGGAGAATCTAAAATCTGAACACATAGTATTGCAAGGGGCAGGGAGCGACAGCTTAACAAGAACGTTTTATATACTCATTGACAAAAAAATAAGAAGTCTAAAGTTTCTCAAATTAGATTCTAGGAAAGTCTAAAATCTAGATTTATTGAGTTAATTATATTGCTCTGATAATAAAACTAATTCAGCAAGTGCAGGCATCGACAATTAAGTGGATCCAGCTCTTGAACTGTAGTACTGCTAAAGCAATAAAGTTAGTGGTACTTAGTGCAATTATCAGCAAAGCAGTAGTTTCTTATGCATAAGGGCTTTTGGCAAGCGAATCATGATTGCGGAAGCAAAAATTGGCTAGACCCCCCGTGGAATGTAACCATCGAGAAGATAAAGGAAAAGCAATCCCCCCACCATGCCCGGTAACAAGGAGTTCATTGGAAGGCATTGGTACGTTTCAATGCGTTTTAATTGCATTTTTGTCTGAATGCTTATTAATGCACAAGGCGCAATGAAACGCATTAAAATGAAAACTTAAAATGAACAGCATTAAAAGGCATTGGCATGAATGTGAAGTTCATGAAAGGGCATTTAATGGCATTGAAATTAAGGGAATTGAGTATATGCTACATAATGGAATTGATATTTATGCGCTTTAATGCGAAACGGTGGAATTTACGAAATAAAAATGTACAAAAGTACGTATTTTTAACCTTTTATTTCAAAACACATCGTATTATAATACTTCTTCTTTTATCGTAGATAAAGTGTTCTATTCTTGTACTGAACATAGATTGTGATGCTAAAAATGAATTTAAACAAACTAAGATGGATATTATTTTTGGCATTCCAACATAATACTTCCTATTTCATAGTACAAACATTATTGTAATGAGAACGAACGAAGAAAGATTGAAATACTTAAAACTCATCTAAACAAACATTACTGGATTTTTGGTATAGAGTTATAATTAGAGAAAGGATTAGAACCACTATGAAGTTAGCTGTCGAGTGCCGCTCGGCTCCCACACTCGGAGAACCACGACTAGACCATCAATATTGTAGATAGGTAAAATTTTGAAAAATGATGATATTTCGAATGGAATGAAAAGGAATTGAACTTGTGTTATTTGCCAATAAAAGAGTTTAAAATTGGATAATTGCAAATTGAAATTGAATCCAATTAGGATCAGAATTTAACAATTTTACTTTAGACTCAAGAATCTCGAAATTGAATGATTTCAGATTAAAATTTTGAAAGAGGAGGATTTCAAAACGTTGAAAATTGAATATTTTCCAATGAAAATTTTCAGAAATAGATCAATGAAAGCATTCAAAATGGAATGATTCAAAAGTGAAAACGTTTGAATTTTTATAAATTTAAATGAGAAGCGATTAAAGTTTCACAATTAGAAACTGCAAACTACATTGAACATTTGAAAGTAAAAGCTTCTGAAGTTCTGGAAATCTAAATTTTTATTCAATTTGAGAAATTATGATTTAACATGAAAATTGATTAGACAAATTTGAATATAAAATCAGAAAATAATTTCACCTTTATTTTCACCGTCAAAATGGAAAAAGTTTCAATTATAAACACTGTAAAACTGAATCGTTACAAAAAACGTTCAGAATAAAAAGCAATTTCAAATGAAAAATATTTAAAAATGAAAAAATATATACTACAGGAACTTGAAACTTAAACAAATCCAAACTTCATTTAAAAGTAAAAAAAAATGTGGTCGCGAAGAATTGTGATATGAAAACTTCTTTGTATTCAAACCAATTCCAATTTCATAAGTTAAAATTATTCGATTAAAATTGAAATGTTTGAATTTCGAAAAGCATAATTAAAAATTTTAATTGTTAATTTCTAAACGATTTAAATTTACTTAAAGTAATTTAAAAACTTTAAATTTTGATTTTAGAAAAATTTGTCGAATCAATTTTTATGACAAATCATATATTTTTTTAATTTCACGAAAATTTATATTTATAGATTTTCCGAAGCTTTTTCTTTGAAATATTCAATTTCATTTTCAATTTCCAATTGTCAGATTTCAAACGCTTCGAATTGAAATTGATCGAAATTCGAAATTTTTCACATTTAAATTATTCTGAATGCTTTTAATTAGAAATAAAACAATTTCTATTTTTCTGAATTTTAAATAATCTATTATTGAAAATTGTAATCAGAAAATATTCCATTTTTAATGTTTTGAAATTACCCTCTTTCGAAATTTTAATCTGAAATCTTTCAATTTTGAGATTCTTGAATTCGAATTCAAATTGTTTAATCCTGAATGCTTTGAATTAGAGATGAGACAATTTCAACTCCTTCCTAATGAAATTGTCAAAATTGAAAAATTTTAGTTTAAAGATTTTGAATTTTAAAAGATTCTGTTTCAAATTTCTTACAATTTAAAATCATCCAGTTTAAACGCTTTTACTCAGAAATGATATAAGGTCAATTCATTTAAATTCCATTCGAAATATTGTCCTTTTTTTTAAATTTTACCTATCTTACATATTTGGAATTGGAACGTTTTCAATTCAAAATCATTTCATACATTCATCATAAATTTCAGACGCTTTCAATTTGAAATTATCAAAAACAAATGATGGTATAGCTGGGGTGGTTCTTCGTGTGTGAGAGCCGCGCGGCGCTCGACAGCGAACTTTTCACAGTGGTGAAATTATAATACTTTTTATTCTATAGCACAATTTATGCTATTGCGGAATTTCATTTTAACTCATCTGAACAATTTCAGCTATTGTTAGTGATTTGGATGAAAATTCTAATATTCGTTCTCTTAGGTGTTAAAAGAAAAACACTACAATAATTTTATTTTTTGAAAACTAAGAAAGATCACATTTTGACATTTACAGGGCTTTTAGAGCACATTGTAAGCTATCTATAAAAAAATAAAGAAAATTGAAAGTAGATTTTCTTCAGAAATTCAGTTTGAATATGTGTTTTTGAAAATTCAAGAAGTTTTAGAATTTTATTTTCAACAAATATTTCTTCAAAACTTAGTCTTATTACGAATAATTAAAGAAATATACACCTCAATAGCATTAAAATCACCAAAGTTTTGGAAGTTCAAAAAAAAAATTCTCATAAATTTTTTGAATTTTTCTCAAATTATTTTTGGGGTTTTTCTTTCAACATCAAAGAGAATGGATACTAGACATTACATCAAAATTACTAACATTAGGTGAAATTCTTCAGATTATTTGACATGGAATTGCTCTATTTTTGTACTAAACGAAGAAACCTAACGCTTAAAATTATATTAAAGCCACTTCGATAGATATCACTTTTCACATGGTATTATAATACTTTTGAAGTAATTAAAAAAACTTTGTAACATAACGTTTAAAATTAATTTAAGCCAATGGCGATAGATAATACTTTTCGCATGGTATTGTAATACTTGTTATTTGACACCATAATTCAGGCTATTGAGCAATTCCATGTTGACTCATCTGTAGAATTTCAGCTATTGTTAGTAATTTTGATAAAAATTCTAATATCCGTTCTCTTCGGTGTTAAAAGAAAAACCCTAAAATAGTGTTATTTCTTGAAAACTAAGAAAGATCCTATTTTGACATGCACAGGGCTTTTAGAGCACATTATAAGCTATCTATAAAAAAATAAGAAAATGAAAAGTAGATTTTCTTCAGAAATTCAGTTTGAATATGTGTTTTTGAAAATTTAAGAAGTTTTAGAATTTTTTTCTCAACAAATATTTCTTCAAAACTTAGTCTTATTACAAATAATTAAAGAAATATACAGCTCAATAGCATTAAAATCACCAAAGTTTTGGAAGTTCAAAAAAAATTCTCATAAGTTTTTTGAATTTTTCTCAAATTATTTTTGGAGTTTTTCTTTCAACACCAAAGAGAACGGATACTAGACTTTACATCAAAATTACTAACATTAGGTGGAATTCTTCAGATTATTTGACATGGAATTGCTCTGTTTTTGTACTAAACGAAGAAACATAACGCTTAAAATTATATTAAAGCCACTTCGATAGATATCACTTTTCACATGGTATTATAATACTTTTGAAGTAAATGAAAAAACTTTACAACGTAACGCTTTAAATTAATTTAAACCAACAGCGACCACCATCTCCATTTTTGACATCTTTTTTGGCAAGAAGAAGGTTTCGAAGGTATTGCTCAGTTATTTATCTTGGAATTTGTGAAGTGATTGGTTGATTGAAAATACCAGATCTGACTGGGATCAGGCAACATCTTTGCAAAAGATTCATTTTCGATTCTGAAAAAGAACATGGAAATTAAAAATTTAGATATCACGGAAACAATATACACAATGAATAAATTAGTCTTTTTTGAAGATTTGAATTTACATGAAAAAAATTTTTTTTAACGGAGTTATTGTGATAAAGAGAAAATTTGCAATGAAAAGCAAATTAGGTTTCATATCTTTTATTGGAACATAATAATTATATCTCTTATTATTTGTAGGAAAAATGTGGCTGCAATTAGTTATTGCTTTCATCGATTATTGCTTCCTCATAGAGAGAGATTTGTAACTACCTAAATTTGCAAATCTCCTTTTCTGTCATATTTCGGTTAATTCGATCTCAGTAACACGAAAAAACAATTTAAAATAAATGGCCGCATGTGTTTGTGTAACTTTTTTCTGTTTACCAAATCTCGAAAAGTAAAAAAGCAAGGGTCATGAAATTTTCATCTAGATCGCCGAATCAAAAGTGTTTTTTGCCTTTAGAAATGAAAGAGACATTTTTTTGATATTCGAAATACAACAACACTACATACAGGGTGTTTTTTTAACTTGAGACAACGAAATATCTCAAAAAATACGCATCCTACGGAAAAAATGTGTGGAATAAAAACTTTTTATTTTCGAGGGGGAAAAAAGATTTGTTAAAATTTGCCCCACCCCCACCCCCACAGGAGGCAGGGGTGGGGGTCACTTTGTAATTTCAAATGGCAACCCCAATTTTTTATCACAGATTCAGATTCTCCTTTACGAAATACGTCAGTTTTATTCGGAAAATTTGTTTTGATTCGCGATAGATGGCGCTGCAATTGCGAAAAACGAAATTGTTGACACTACTTTTAGCTCTACCCAGGAATAACGACGCGGACGTAGTGGTTGTCTATTCCCTTCGGGGTGCTTGATTTCGCAATTGCAGCGCCATCTATCGCGAATCGAAACAAATTTTCCGAATAAAACTTACGTATTTCGTAAAGGAGAATCTGAATCTGTGATAAAAAATTGGGGTTGCCATTTGAAATAACAAAGTTACCCCCACCCCTGCCTTCTGTGGGGGTGCGGGTGGGGTAAATTTTAACAAATCTTTTTTCCCCCTCGAAAATAAAAAGTTTTTATTTCAGACATTTTTTCCGTAGGATGCGTATTTTTTGAGATATTCCGTTGTCTCAAGTTAAAAAAAACACCCTGTATATCTTTCTCCTCTTTGAATTACTTTTTTGAAAAAGAAAATTATCATAAATTTTCGTCTCAAACTTCGAATTATTTTTAAAATTCTGTGAAAACTTTTGAATATCTTTTAACATCATTCTAATTTTTGCTAAAATTAAAAAAAAACCTGTCAAATTTAAAAAAGCATTAAAATCTTTTTAAATCTATTTAAATATTCTCTTGATTTTTTTTCAAAATAAGAAATCAGTTTCAACTTTGCTAGGAATGTTCATAAAATCTTTTCAAATTTTTAATTATTTTTAAATCTTTTCAAAACTTTTAAATATCTCTTAAACTAACTCGATTGTTTCTAAATTATTAATTGGTGAATTGTTATTTATTCCTCAACATTTATTTTTAAATATTCTTTATTATTCTTGTAAAAATTATTTTGCAAAGTGAAAAAACATTTCAAATTTTCCAACGAATCTGAAGAAAATTTTTTTATTATCTTAAAACCTTTCAAAATCCTTAAGTGCATGTAACACTTATCTGATTTCTACCTTACCCACATTTTTTTTAACATTCAAATTCCACAAGAAATGAAATACCGAGATGAAAGTTGGGGTAAATAAAGAAAAGGGACTGAGGAACGTTTATGTACTAATAGATTTTCACAATTATAAAAAATTGTGTTTGGAATTTTTTGTACATGTAAAAACTTATCAGTACATATGTTTTCGTATGGAGTTGGTATAATACACAAAAAAAATTTGGTAGAGTAGGAATCGGATAAGTGTTACATGCCCTTAAAAAGATTCCAACTTTCATGTCGAAATCTTGAAAAATCTACATTTTCTTATAATTTTTTTGAAATTATTTGAAGCATGAAATTAAGTTTGAAATTAATTGTCAATCCTTTCGAAACTTCTAAAGTGTCTCTTGAACTTACTCAATTTTTCAAAATTAATAATGTTTCAAAT
>CAKNXH010001056.1:0-26988 GCA_932178445.1 Andricus quercusramuli
ATTTCCCTAAGTAGGAATGTTCAAAAATGTGTAGCACTCCTAGAAGCAAATTCAAATTGGCTTTATTGTGAGGTAGGTTTCCAAATTCATATTGGAATATGATCTACTTGGCCACTCAGTTGGTCAACAAATTATTGCGTCCAAAGGACTGATTACTGTAGAAAATTTTGATTTCCCTAATTAGAACATTATACTCTTGGTTATCTAGTTGACCAAGAAATTATGGGATCCGACGATCATGAATATTGAAAAAATGTATGGATTTCCTTGAGTAGGGGATAACAAAAATTTCTAAGACCCTTCCAAGTAAATTCAGATCGGCGCCGCCTTGTGGTCGGTTTTCTGAAGACGTTAGAATATCATCCCTTGGTAACTCAACTGATCAAAAACGTTGTTGGGTCTGTGCACGTGCACAGATCCCAGAAATACTTCGGCTATTTTTCATCGCGTGTTTTCTATTTTTATAACTGGAAGGTCAGAGCTTAAAAAGGGATTTCGAAAGATTTACAAAATAATTAAGTACCAAACATGTTTTGGTAGCATCTTTAATATTTCTTAAAATGAAATAATTTTTAAGAATAACTTTTTTACAGACATAGCGAGCAGTTATTTCACTATTTGATTTAAAAAAACGAAAGCCTGAAAAAACGTTATTCATTGACGTGGAAAGTCTGCAAAAGACCTTGCATTTCATCCCTAAGAATCGCCAAATACCCTCATTGAATGCTTCTTTGTAATTCTGGTAACACATTTTGTAGAGTTTATATTAGTTTTTGAAGCTTCAAATGGGCCATTATAGTAGATGCTCTATAAATTTGCGATATCAAAATAAGCTTGTCCTAAAACGTAAAAGATTAGACGAATGGCGATTTGAGTTTTAAAGAAATATGTTACCACAATGTTTTTGAAACTGACTTTAATCACATGAAAAAAATTCAGAAGGACATATTTCACGTCTGCCATTTATAAGATCACGACTGTATTATACATTATATAAGCTAATGAAGCTGTGGAGTTTTTTCTTAGTTACATTGTTAATAAAAATTTTTATTAATACATTAATTAGTTTTTCCTCTGAATAGAGAAGATGAGGATTATTCATACTCTGGTCTTATTCTCGACGGTACTCTTCATTTATATTGGTGATTATAATAACATATCTATAATTTTGATAAATTATTTGAGATGTAGAGAAAATCTACTTTGTTTCATTTCCAATTGGAGTCTTTTCCGTATTTTTTAAGAGGCAAAAAATTCCCGTTTTCCCGAGTCGCTAAAACACCCTGTTTCCAAAAACCAGTTTGATATAACTTGAATTTCTAAGTGACATTCAATTTATTAAAATATATCGACAACAAAAACTTTCTTCTGAGAAATATACCAAACATATACATTTGAATTTGTTTTTTTTCACAAATGAAGTTGAATGTCAATGAAGAAGAGATGAATTTAGAGTCAAGCAATGAAGTTTCTAACAGTGGACTTGTTCTAATTGGCAATTTATTTATATATTTTTGAAATGAAAGAATATGTTTGGAAGTCAGTGTGATAGTGATTGCAAATTGAAGTTAGAGGACGATGATTTTGTTTTAAGATAATTTATTTTTCTCTGAGTGTTCTTCAAAATATTAAAACAAAAATGTAAAAAGATTAAATCCATCTTTCCAATTCTTCTAACATATTTTGTAGAATTGATATTTGTTTTTTAAAGCCTAAAGTGACCCGTAATGGAAGATGCTTTATAAAATAGTCATGTCTAAATCAGCTTTCCTTAAAACGATAAAGATTAGACAAATTGTGCCATCATTTTTACTTAAATTTGTTACCACAGTGCTTTCGAAACTGAATTTTATCATATGCAAATATCTCAGAAGGACATACTTAACGTCTTTTGTCTGAAAGATAACGAATATATTATACATTTGATAACAGAATGAAGCAGTATTTAGAAGCAACATTTTTAATCAAATTCCTAATAAAAACATTACACCATTTTTCCTCTAATTAAACAAGATGAGGATCATTCATGCTCTGGTCTTATTCTGGATGGTTATCTTCAATTCTATTATTGCAATGATGATATAATATATTCATAATTTTCAATACCCTTTTTCTTATACCTGGGTTGCTGCAGAAATTTATACTACGAATTTCAGCTTTTTTCCAGGTTCTTAGATGTATGGAAAATTTAGTTTAAATTTTTTGAATGCGGTTTTATAATTTGTAACACTTTTAAGGTCTTCCTTTTTGCTACATGTTTATATACCTTTTACAGAAATGGCATTTTTTTTATGAATAAAACGTGATTCCTACCAAGCTATACATACTCATCTAATTGTTATATTTTCTCATCCTTTAGGACAATATTTTACACTGTTTTCTTATTTATTCCTTCAAAAACCATTATTTTTATTTTGTTCACGTTAATTTTAAGGTCCATGTTCTTCATTTTTTGTATTTAGTTTGCTCAAGATTCTTTGCAAGACCTAGATTGTCTCTGCCATAACAACCTTATCATCAGCGAACGCTAACCCACGTACTCTCAATGCCCTGAGTCACTCAGTTTGCTATTTACCCTCACCCTCGCTTTGCTACCAGCATAGATTGTTTTTATTGCTTGCATGAGCTATCCATTGATTCCGTATTCTTTCAAATTTCTGTAAATTCTCTACCTTGATTCGAATCTGTTTCATCTTTTGGATTCTTTTTCTTCTCGATCCTTGAACTGAGTTCATTTTTTCAATCATACTGTGGCCATCGCTTTTGCACCAAGTGTACAAGGGGTAAGGGTAAACGAACAACTCTGTGATTGGTTTGATATTAGGCAGAGTGATATGCAATACTGTGTTATGTCATCGTATCTATTCATTATCTTCATGCACAAGTGTCTTAGAATGACTCTATTAGACAAAGAAGGCGTTGATCTTGGAACTGTGAAGGCGCGTGAACAAGCGTTTGCAGATGATACGATTCTCATGACGCGATCAGCCCATGATTTGCGAAGAATGTTAAGTAAATTAGATACGGAAATGAAGAGCATGTACTAGTATGCAACATTTCTCCAGGCAAACGAAGGATAGAACAAGTTGATGAGTGCGTGTATGTCGGTAGTTTATTTACTACTGACGAAGAGATCAATAAAGTGATAGCAAGGCGAATGGAAAAGGGTTGGAAGGTTATTGGCAGTGAAGAAATCATCGTCAGAAGAACAAGTACTAGTACAAGCAAAAGTATAACAAAGCAAAACTTGCAATGTATAAATCTGTACTTGCACCCACTGTGTTGTAGGGTAACAAGACCTGAAGATACTTAGTAATGGATGGGGGTAAAGAGAATGCGATTGGTACGCAATTCCTGCGGAATACATGTGGTGAGACGCTCGCGTTAGTGGACGAATTCAACAATGAGTAGATTTTCGAAGAATGTGTAGAGGAAGCGCTGTTTGACAAAAGTAAAATTAATTTGTTGAGATTGTTTGGTCATGTTGAGATAATGGAAGGAGAGCATTTGACGAAACAAGTGTATTCAGGTAAAGGTATGGTAGAGTACGCAGAGGCAGACCGGGGAAAGAATGGTGAGCATTGGCGAATGAGAGTCGAAAGCAAAAAGATATAAGGAGTCATAGGAACACCAGAGCTTGCGTGATAAGATGTATGGGTTCATGCCAGGATAGGGATAAATAAAACATGTGTGGTTGGGGTGAAAAATATGAATCTTCTGAAGGGCTCATTAGTTTGTGTGATTATATGTGAACTGTGATGTGCTAGAAAGATCTTGATACCAACATACGATCATTCACTTGAAGAAATGTAATCCTCTATTTCTTGTTGCAGAATTAAGTTCACAGTTCGAGTGTTTGCCTAACGGTGAACCTATTCCTGGTGTTCCTCGTCGAAGGCCTTCAGATTCCCCTGACAGAAATTTTTTTGAAAGAACACTTCCTCTTTCCGGATCTTTTCCTGTCAATTCTCTTCCGCCTGCCGAGCCTCTTCTTCGTGCCAGGCCATGGTCTTCTGCCATTCCTCTTTCTGTCTTATTCAGATGTACATCTGAAGATCTTAGATTTATTCGACTTATTCCCCATAAGAATCCGAACCAGATATTTGAACTTCGAAGATACGTTTTTCCGTCCAATAAACCAATTTACGTCAGAGTAAAAAATAAGGTCATGAAGCCCATGCCTACCGAACAACAAACTGTATTATCGACGTCCAATGGTGATGTCTTTGCAATATTGGACAAATTGAACAGACAGAGCGTTTTTCGTGGAATATATAAACCTGCAATTACGGGGGCATACCGCGTGAAAATAAACATGTATAGTGAAGCGGTTAAAAAATTGACCCCAGAAGAGATCGTGGATTCTTCATTAGGGAATCAAAACTCAATCCCGAAGTGTTTTAAATTAATACGTGTGTAAATCACTATTTTTCACACACAGATGAGTGTAATTTCCTGGTTTTAAATTCCCTTTTCAGGGTGGCTGCTGAACCAGAAAACCGCGAAAACCGGCAATTTTTCAAAAACTGGGAACCCCCGGAAAATTACAGTTTACAAAAATATGATTCTTAAATATTTTATCTTCAAACTTTTTCATTTTGGTGAAAAATTAAAAACGTTCGAAATAAGAATCATTGAGAAGTTTGCTTTTGTAAAACCTTCTTTGGCTTCAGAGAATACATTCTTGTTATTTATCTGTTGCTTCACGTTCGAATGATGTGTGCCCAAAATGCGATATTTTATATATTTTGTGAAACTCTATAATACTAAATGAATGTATTATTGAATTCTGTACCTCTGACCCTGAACTGCTTATTTATATATTGCAAAATAAATTACAAACTTGACACCTTATCAGTATTTTATTCAAGTTGAATGTGTCTAGCAATTTCTTTATAATTAATATTTCTGAAATTTTCATTTTTTCTAGTCTCTAGCGATCCTTTAGTTTGTCCACTGTAGGACATAACACAAGAACAGTCCAATTTATAAACAACATGACATTGTTCTAATTTTTCCAATGGATCTTTTCCCAATTTGATAAAGTTGTCAAATTTTGCATCGATTCAAAAAATAGTTATTAATGTTAAAGTTAGAAAAATGTCTACGGATTGGATGAAATATATATGGATAGAAATTAAAAGAAACAACTTTTTCTGTTGATTATTGTGGGTTAGATTTAACTCTAGAGATGGGTTTTTTATTATTAATTTGAAAAAGTCTTATTATAATTTGTTTTCCAATAAAATTTTTAGGATAACTATTGTAATTTGATATTTTGTTGACTAAAATTAAATTTGCATGATGAAAAGATTCATCAGAGAGAAGAACAGCTGAATCAACAAGATTTTCCACAATACCAATCTTTCGGTGTATGGGATTATTTGGCAAAAAGTTTAAAAGACTACCAGAATATGTACTTTCTCTGAACCAGTTTGTGATAGCTATTAAAAAAAGAAGCAATATTCTCAATTTCGGCTTTTGGAACAATAAGGGAAGTATCATCGACGTATCTATAAAATGAATGGATTTTGACCTTTGAATTCAAAAAAATTTCTAATTCGAGATCTTGTAATACAATTTCAGCAAGAATACCTGATATCGGAGACCCTATAGGAGTGTTTTAACGTCTGGGATAAACTGTATAGAAGGAAAATCTATTTTCTATCTGTTTTTTAATTGTTTACTGTTAATTTTAACTGTAATTGTAATTGTAATTGTATCTGTTAGGTTAACTTTTTGTAGCGTAAGCCTTCTTCTCTGTTTTCTTAGGCAAAAGAACAGCCTGGATGTTAGGCAGGACACCACCCTTGGCGGTGGTAATTCCAGACAAAAGCTTGTTCAACACCTCGTCGTTCCTGATGGCAAGTTGAAGATGACGAGGAATAATCCTGGTCTTCTTGTTGTCACGAGCGGCGTTAACTGCCAACTTAAGATCTTCAACCGCCAGTTATTCCATGACAGCTGCCAGGTACCAAGTCGCTCAGCGTATTTACCCTTGCGAAGAAGACGATGGATTCCTCCAACTGGGAACTGAAGTCCAGCCTGGCTCGAATGAGTCTTTGACTTTCCCTTCACTTTTCCTCCTTTACCACGTAAATCCAAATTATCCATCTTAAATCCAATTATAAAATTGTTATCACTTGGAAAAATACATTTTAAGCATTTTGCTACTATCTAATCAGTTAAAGAAACTTCTATTTTATCCTTATGAACTTCTCTATTCTTGTAGTTTCCAACATCAATCATTCTATATCATTGATCACTTTTTACTTACGAAACTTTTACGTTTATAACTACTGCGATGTCTGAGCGAAGTTGCTTTCTTTTTGGAGTAAATTCTTCTTTTTCTTTTTTTGAAAGAAATCTTTAATGTGTGTAAAATTAGGAATGAGCGTTCAGAATTGAAATTTTATTCACCTTGACCGTTCTTCCAGGGTCTTGTTGTTCTGGGAAGTGAACCTGGTGTTCCGGGTATTCAAAAATCATCATCGCCAAGGAAGATGTGTTCAGAACAGAAGTTTAAGGCACACTAACCGCTTTTCTAAGGTATTGTCGTTTCAGGAAGTAAGCCTGGTACTCCAGGTGTACAACATACATCTTTCCTTACAAAATTGCGTTCAAAACTGCAGCAAGAGGCACGTTGAACCCACGAGGTTATTTGAAATTTCAGTTATGAACACAGCTTCCTTGAGGAAGGTGCATTTGAAACATCTGGACTACTGGGTATAATTCTTAGAATAACAAGGCCTTCGGAAAGCGATCAGCGTGCTTCAAATGTCTATTACGAACACAACTTCTCCGAAGAAGATGTATTTTAAACACCTGGACTACCGAGTTTACTTCTTAAAATGACGAGAGCTTCAAAAACCCACGAGGTTGACTATAGTTTTAGTTAGGAACACCACTTCCTTGAGGAAGATGTATTTTAAACACCTGGACTACCGGGTTTACTTCTCAGAATGACAAGACCTTCGAAATTCCTTGAGTTTGTCTGCAATTTTAGTTATGAACACAACTTTCTCGAGGAAGGTGCATTTGAAACATCTGGCCTACCGGGTTTAAATCTTAGAATGGTGAGACCTTCTAATATCGATCGGAGTGTTTTAAATTTCAGTCACGAATGCAGCTTTCCCAGAGAATATGTATTTTAAGCACCTGGACTATCGAGTTCACTTCCTAAAATGATGAGACCTTCAAAAAAAGTTCAGCGTGTCTTAAATTTTAGTTATGGACACACCTGTCAAGAAGGATGTACTTAAAAAACAACTGGACTGCCAGGTCCGCATTGTTCCTCTTTTGAGTTTCCTTTTTCTGATTAACTTAAAGACAATATTTCCATTTCCAAAGGATTTGGTTTTTTTTCACTTCAGATTTCCAAGTTTTATTCTAATATGAAGAATCGGGTATGAATAAATCGTTCAGGAAGACTAAAAAAAAAAGAAGAAATGATTTTAAAAAATTGCAACGGATTTGCACAAATTTTCAAAGATTTCACGGAATTTCGAAGATTTTAAGAGACCTCAATATGGCGACATCAGTTTTAATTGCATTTGTTACCAAATATTTCTCCTTAAAACTGTATCTTATCAAATGGAAATATCTCAGAATGACATATATGACTTCTGTCCTCCGAGAGATAATAAATATTTTATATATTATATAAGCTAATGAAGGAAAAAATTCATCAGTTACATTTTTTATCAAATTTTTTAATAAAACATTAATCAGTTCTTTCTCTAATTCGAAAATATTAGAATTGGTTATACCATGTTCTTATTCCTGGCAGTTATCCTTCATTTTATTGGTAAATATAATGTAAAATACTTATACATTTCAGAATTTTGTTTGTAAGCTATACGCGAAAAAGCAATCAAGACATTGCGAAATTTTCTTCATCACACCCTCGCCCATTTGCAACGCCCACCATCGTTTTACATCCAGCCCACCTCTTTTTTACATCTTTCCCAGGGGTGAACTGTGATCACTTCCAGCGTATTTCGGAAAAGTGAAATACCCCACTAGCACATGAGAGGGAAAGTCAAATATCTTAATTAGTTGAAACAACTCAGCATGTCAAATAAAATTTGCCGGCATCGAACATTTAAAGAAATGCTTAAGAACTTTTTGGCATTCCTGGAAAAAAGTTTTGTGCTGACAATTAAAACTTTCGAAAGCATTTTTTTTCCTCGCTTCACCCGACTTTCACCATTAATGCTCTTGAATATTGGGGTAGGTTGAGAAAAAAAAATCATGACTGCAGAAGCATAATTATACCCAGCGCTACGCTCACTGTCTTCCCTCTGCTAATCCAATAACCTGCAGAATCCATCCTTTCCTTCTCACATATCCATTTCCTACCAAAAGTATATAGTAAAAGCAGATTTTTCAACCAAAAAGAATGAAAGTGCAACTGGCAGTAGTTGGATTTTCAACTAAAGAGATGAATTCCCAGCAAAAATAATATACATCATGTGAACAGTATGTAGATACACATCGAATAATTGCAATAAAAATATTTGATAGATGGTAACTCAACCTTAACTTTTTGTTCTGACATGAAAAATTAGATAGAAACGCTGCAAACAGCTGAGAACTATGTCGGCAACTACTTGGCAATAAAAACCACATTTGCAACTTATGATACACCAACATACGAGTTTGTACTTTAAAAAATTGTCATCCTCTATTTCTTGTTGCAGAATTAACTTCACAATTTGAGTGCTTGCCTAACGGCGAGCCTATTCCTGGTGTGCATCGTCGCAGACCTTTTGATTCTCCTGGCAGACATTTTCCAGAAAAAAATCTTCTTGCTAGACCTTCTTCTGCTAGTTTTCCTCCACTTGCCGAGCCACATTTTCGTGCAAGATCCAGGCCTCCTACTACTATTCAACCTTTTTCTCTCTCGCTTAGATCTACATCTGAAGACCTCAGATCTATTAGACTTATTTCTCACAAGAATCCGAACCGGGTATTCGAACTTCAAAGATACACTTTTCCTCCTGACAAACCAATTAAACTGAGGGCAAAAAATATGGTCCTCAGGCCCATGCCTGTCGAAGGGAGAATTGTTTTATCTGCGTCCAATGGTGACGTTTTTGCAATATTGGATAAATTAAACAGACAAAATATTTTTCGTGGAATTTATACACCTGGAACTTTTAGGGCATACAGGGCGAAAATAAACATGAATAGCGGCGCGGTTGTAGGATTGACCCAAGAAGAAATCGCGGAATGTCCATTAGGCAATGTAAACTCAATCAAAAAGAGTTTCAAAGTAGTACGTGTGTGAACCAGATCTCAGAGCTTGATTTTTGTGCTTGGTCTATATGCTTTCCCCTGTTTAGGAATTATAGGATATCCTAAATAATAATTGAACTTCTTCTTCAAAATGTGCACAGTTAATAAAATTGTATTCATTTAATTTCCAAGGTTACTAACTTAAAATTGCTTTCAATGATGTAATTTTCAATTCTTCAAATTGAAAAATCGAAATCACTACTGTAAGATAAAAAAATACCCAGTCCTGAGCTAAAGTGTTGTTGCATTGAAGGTGAAGAAGTTTGATCAATAAAATTCATCCAGATTCGAGGATTGATGTGGAAGTTGATAATCTGAAACTGACAATAACAGAAAATTGGATCAGACTTGACTGTTGATTGCAATAAAAATTGTAATTTTTAGTTGAAAAATAAAAAAACAAAATCAAGTTACACAAAAATATCAAGTTCCTGAATACGGGTACACACGCTTTGATATAAAAAGCTAGCCAATTCCGAGAAAATCGACCAAGAGTTTTGAGATTGAAATATCATAGGTCTTCCAAATCGGTTCGGATAGCGATTGAAAAACGAACCTTGAATTTCTTACAAGAATAAAAACTTCCTTCCGAGACATGGAGATGCCAAATGAAAGTGAGTAATATTTGTTGAAAAAATGATTCTGTTGCGAGATAATCGAATTTGAAGATCACGATATCATTGATCATTATAAATCAACTATAATTTAAACACCTATATATTAATCCATATTGGATTACAAAGATATCAAAGACATACTCCAAGTTGATACGTTTTTCCTTTTACGTTTTGAATAGGAAGAAGATCCTCGTTAAATGTTTGGTGGCCCCGAAAGGGGCCTTTGTTTCTGTGACTCGGTTTTCTACCGCTTCCTTCCTCTGGTGCGGTCTAGGAATCGTTGGATGATCAACGATTTTACTGCCGGATCGCGATATATGGCAGGTCGTTCCAGATTGGCTGGATATTCCAACTTCTTTGGTGCTGCTTCCTTCGGTTGACGGGGATGAACGGGTCCGTTTGGTCGATATCCTTCCAGTGCTTGATAAAAATCTTCATTTGAGCACGTCTTGGCCGTTTGCGGGCGGCGAGTACCTTGCTAAGTCGTCCGGATTAGACGGCGGTATTTGTCCTGTACTTTCCGCCTTTCCGCTTCTATTGGATTCTCTCAGAGGATCACAACCTCGGAGATCGGTTTCCTGGTGGCAGGGTTGTGGCCGTCCGGGTGGATAAAACAGGATCCCCCGTTCAATGTCCAAGTTGATAACAAGACTCCGGTCTTGATCCGGACCAACTGGTATTAACGTCCGTCTTGCTGTTGAAAACTGTGCTTGCGAGTGGTGGCGGACGATCACCGTCGTTAATGGTCATCTCCTGATGACCCTGGTGCTGGCTTTTCCCCTCCGGGGGACAGCGGATGTTGGTATTCACCACCTCCTGGTGAAGTCCCTCGCCGCCTTCTGGTTGCGAGACTCAAGGTACTCCCTCCTTAACGGGCCTTGACCCGGCGTCGGAGTTTCCTCTGCCGAGAATTCAACCCCATTCAACCAGGATTCAAAAGGTCTACCTTGCGGAAGCCTGGAGCAATACCGGCTGGAAGAAATCTGGCTCCGGCTCACGACTCAAACAACTTGCTACAAGGACAATCCGGTTCAGGCGCCTGGTAGAGAGCGGTTCGGGCCAGCGAGTGGCAGAGGATGACTCAATTCTGTATTCGGAGTCTTTGCTACATCAAATGCTATGAAAAGAGCAGGTTTGTTGTGAAGGTAAGGAGTCAAAATTGAGACTGATTCCAAGATAATTCTTCGTTTATTCAGTTCGCCCTAGGCAGAGAGAGGACGGAGATTGAAAAGCGAGTGGTTGCTGCAGGCTGTTGGCAGGATGCCGAGTATCGATTGTGGCTCGAAGCTCCGTGCAGTTGGAGCGGAGTGGGGATGATGGTTCGCAAGTTTGCTCCACCATGCGATTTTTGGGGGCCCGCGCGGCAATGGCATCATTGTGCGTGGGATCTTCGTGCCTGCCCTTGTGTTGTGTTGCTCTCACTCCTTCCTGCATTACATAGCGACTTATTCTAAAGTTAATTCTATTTAACAAAAATTCCTAAGTACTTGCAAATATCAAAATTATCCTAAAAGTTAATCCTGTTCGAGGCTTTATTAAAACATGAATATCATTAATATACATTAACATAACATAATATAATACGAACGCTCTTGGGCGATCAGCACGTTCGCTATTGTTCAGGCATTCCGTCACTCGCTAACAAAAGGATGGAGAAAGTTAGGCTCGTCGCTCGAAGGAATTGGAAACTCGAACTGGCGAGTTTCCTGTTTGTAAGAAAATACAAGCAGGGACTCTCAATGTTCGCAGTTTCTCAATTCCTCCGCTTTATACATTACGGTGTATATCAAAGTCCAATTATCCAAATTTTTATAGTGATTTCTAAATTCATGATTATATAAATAAAATGAAAAAAATTAAATGAGATTTAAATTTCGATTCATCTAATTTATTCAGTCCGCATGTTTACTCTTTTGATTCTTCTTTTTCTGATAAACTTAGAGATAATATTTTTATTTCCAAGAAATTTAGTTTTTTTTTCACTTCAGATTTCTAAGTTTAATTTTGATATGAAGAATTTAGTGTGAATAAATCGTTCAGGAAAGCTAGAAGATACGAATAGATGATCTCAAAAAGTTGCAACGGATTTCGAAAGATGTTCAAAGATTTCACGGAAATTTAAAAGATTTCAGCAGATCTCAAAATGGCGAAATCAGTTCTAATTGCTCTTGTGAACACATTTTCTTCCTTGAAACTGATTCTTATCAAATGCAAATAACTCAGAAGGACATATATAAGATTTCTGTCCGCTAAGAGATAATGAATATTTTATATATTGTATAAGCTAATGAAGGAGAAAATTCATTAGTTACATTTTTTATCAAATTTTCTAATAAACCATTAATCAGTTCTTCCTCTAATTTGAAAATATGAGGATTTGTTATACTATGTTCTTATTTCTGGCGGTCAACCTCCATTCTATTGGTAAATATGATAATATAATATACTTATACATAGTCGCAGAATCCATACACGGCATAGAGGGCAAAAATTAACATGGTCAGCGGCACGGTTGAAGTACTGACCAACGAAGAAATCGCCAAATGTCCTTTAAGCAATCCAATCTCAATCAGAAAGAGTTTCATAGTAGAACGTGTTTATATCAGAATTCAAAACTCAATTTTTGTGCTCGGTCTATATGCTTCCCGCGTTAAGCCATTTTAGGCTATTTTAAATTTTAATAATTTAATTTCAAGTTCAAAACATGTATGGTTAGAACATTGTATTCATCTAATTATTATGGTTTCTAACATAGAACTGCTAAAATGATATATTTTTCAAAATTTACAAATTTATTAATTATTCTGTTATCTAATAAAATTTATTAATTTATTCCTAAATGGTTTCACCTTGGATGATTTAATTTGCAGTTTAGTTTTTTTAGAGGTTCTGTAGATTGACCGAGCGATTTCGCAGCACTTGGCTCACGCTTTGCACTTTATTAAAGTTTTTCTAAAATGCGATTTTACTATATCATGTTGTACTCTATAATATTGAGTGTATGTGTTAATAATTTCCCTACCGCTGACTTAGACTGGTTACTTATATATAGAAAAATAAAATACAAAGTTTATTCCTGATCATTATTTTCCTTCAGTCACCCTAAGAAATTTTTTAACAAATTTTGTTCTAGATGATTCTAACATTTTTTCTCCAGAATCATCCTGTTCTATCATCTCGTTAAACTTTTTTATTTCAATATCGATTCAATTCATGAAGTTGTGTAACTTTTTTTCCGAAGAAGCTATTTTTGGCACAAAAACAACCTTGACACAAATATTGCCTCACATATAAAACACAGACATTAATAATAAGATTCAAACGAGAAGGTTATCGTTTTCGAAATTGTATGTACATACGAGGGCGGTCCGATAAGTACTTAGCCTACAAAAGAAAAACGAAAATTTTGGAAAAGTGGCGATTTATTTTTCAACTTAGTCTCCTCTTAGCTCGATACACTTGACCCAGCGATGCTCCAACTTCTTTAACCCATCTGAAAAATACGTTTTCTGGAGGTCTGCAAAGTAGGCCTCTGTGGCGGCGATAACCTCCTCATTCGACTGAAATTTCTGCCCGGCGAGTGACTTTTTCAAGTTTGGAAACAAAAAGAAGTCGCACGATGCCAAATCATGGTCTCTGGTGTGTACCAGTGGATCCATGTTTTGTTGACGGTCACGAAACGACGCAGAAACTCACTGCTCTGAAATGGTCTCACGGTTGCGCTTGTGGTCCGGAGTCAGCAAACGCGGCACCCATCGCGCCGACTGCTTTCTCATGCCCAAAATTTATGGAGGATATGACCCACGCGGTCTTTTGAGATGCTTAATGTCTTAGCTATCTCGCGCACCTTTAATCGGCGGTCTGCCAATACGAGATCGTGGATTTTTGTCACGTTATCCTTCGTGGTAGCCGTTTTCGGGGCACCTGGGCGTGACTCATCAAAAACCGACGTGCGACGACGTTGAAACTCGTTGAACCAATTTTTGACGGTCCCCATCGAAGGAGAAGAGTCACCGTAGACAGCATCCAAGCGCTCTTTGATTTCGCTGCGCGATTTCCCTTCCAAAAACAAGAATCGAATCGTCGGCCGATATTGCTCTTTCTCCATTTTTCTAAAATCTGCGGACACGACAGCTTACACACGCGATCAAAACAAAACTACGAGTCCGATTCGGCTGAAATTTGGACAGCAGTCATCTAGGACAATGTACTACACGATAGTAAATTTCTCTTGCGATATTGGCGCCATGGAGCTGTGAGGCTAAGTACTTATCGGACCACCCTCGTACATACACAATAAGATTGTGCTGATCGTGAATTATCTCACGGTAAGTATGAAAAAGGAAACTGAAGCCTTTTGTTGTATGGGCTGGATAAACGTTCAACGCCGGATTAAAAAAAGAGAAAACTACTCATTTTGCGTTTGGAGACAAAAAAAATTGTTTGAAGGCTACTTTTTTCTCACAAAAAATTGCAAAAAATGTTCATAATTTTTTGAGAATATACAGGGACAACTTTTGCACATTTTTTCAGAATTTTCTGAATGGGTTTGTCATGTTAAATTAGCCAAGAAAAGTCTGAAACTCGGGGGTTGCCTGAAAATAGCCTTGTTCATATAGCGCTAGCAGCAAAAAGAAAAAAGGCAGGGCCGCCTGAACCGTTTCCATGATATTGCGCAATCTACTTGACTGAGTAGTAGTGGATGCGTCCTTTCATAGGCGGAATCGCAACCGTCTCTCGCCCTGCCCCCTGAGAAACTGCGGTGACCAGCAATTCTAGGAATTCATATAACGCTGTCGATCGCGCGTTCAAATAGCGAAGCTTTGGTGTAATTTAAGTGTAACTTGGCAATAAAAACCACATTTACAACATAAGATACACCAACATACGAGTCTGTACTTTGAAACATTGTCATTCTCTATTTCTTTTTGCAGAATTAGCTTCACAATTTGAGTGCTTGCCTAACGGAGAGCCTATTCCTGGTGTTCATCGTCGCAGACCATCTGATTCTGATTCTCCTCCACTTGTCGAGCCATCTTTTCGTGCAAGATCCAGGTCTCCTACTACCATTGAACCTTTTTCTCTCTCGCTTGGATCTACATCTGAAGACCTCAGATCTATTAGACTTATTTCTCACAAGAATCCGAACCGGGTATTTGAACTTCGAAGATATACTTTTCCTCCTGATAAACCAATTAAACTAAAAGCAAAAGACATGGTCCTCAAGCCCATGCCTACCGAAGAGAGAATCGTTTTATCTACGTCCAATGGTGATGTTTTTGCAATATTGGAAAAATTGAACAGACAAAATATTCTTCGTGGAATATATAAACCTGGAACTTTTGGGGCATACAGGGCGAAAATAAGCATGGGCAGCGGCGCGATTGTCGAATTGACCCAAGAAGAAATCGCTGAATGTCCATTAGGCAATGCAAACTCAATCAAGAAGAGTTTCATAGTAGTACGTGTGTAAATGTAAATCAGATCTTAGAGCTTGATTTTTGTGCTCGGTCCAAATGCTGTCCCCTGTTCAGGAATTATAGGCTATTCTAAATTTTAATAATTGAACTTCTTGCTCAAAATTTGCAAAGTGAATAAAATTGTATTCATTTAATTTTCAAGGTTACCAACTTAAGCTTTGATATAAAAAAAACTTAAACAAGCTTTGATATAAAAAGCTAGCCAATTCCGAGAAAATCGACCAAGAGTTTTGAGATTGAAATGTCATAGGTTTTCCAAATCGGTTCGGATAGCGATTGAAAAACTAACTTTCAATTTTTTGCAAGAATAAAAACTTCCTGCCGAGATATGGAGATGCCAAATGAAAATGAGAAATATTTGTTGAAAAAATGATTCTGTTGCGAGAAAATCTAATTTGAAGATCACGATATCACAGTACATTTTTTTTTGCTCCGAATTCGAGAAAAAATGATAAAGAATACATTTTTCTTCATTAAATTATAATAATTTCAAGAAATATAAATGCTATAAGTTGACAAAATTATTACTGAAATTAATCAAATTTTTGTAGTGATTTTTAAATTCACGATTATATAAATAAATTCATGACGAAAATGAAATAAGAATTTAATTTCGATTCATCCAATTCGTTCAGTCCGCATGTTTCCTCTTTTTATTTTCATTTTTCTGATAAACTTAGGGACAATATTTTCATTTCCAAGGAATTTAGTTTTTTTTCACTTTAGATTTCTAGGCTTCGTTTTGATATGAAGAATAGGGCGTGACTAAATCGTTCAGGAAGACTAGAAGATTTGAATAGATGATCCTAAAAAATTGCAACAGATTTCAAAAGATTTTCAAAGATTTCACGGAAATTTCAAAGATTTTAGCAGATCTCAAAATGACGACATGAGTTTTAATTGCATTTGCAACCACATTTTTTTCCTTGGAACTGATTCTTATAAAATGTAAATAACTCAGAAGGACATACATGATTTCTGTCCGCTAAGAGATAATGAATATATTATATAGTATATACGCTAGTGAAGGAAAACATTCATTAGTTACATTTTTTAACAAATTTTTCAATAAAACATTAATCAGTTCTTCCTATAATTTGAAAAGATGAGGATTGGTTATACTATGTTCTTATCTCTGGCGGTCATCCTCCATTCTATAGTTGAATTTGATAATATAATATACTTATACATAGTCGCAGAATCCGAATCCAGGGTATATTTGAAGTTATCTGGTAAGGGTCAACATTATTTCTTGTACGGACATTCTTGACTATAGAAAGGAGATTTTGTTGACCACCTATGCTCCCTTCAACTACGGAAAACAAGTTGGACCCTGAGTTGGCGGTTGAGCAAATCATCCCCACAATCTTCAACAGCCCGAACATCTTGGTTATGATTGAAGGACATAGTGTATCATCACTAATGAGCCGAACTTCGGGTTCTGAGCTTAAAACTCGATTTCTGCATTGTTACTCCGATCTTTTCACAGAAATTCAATGCCACCAAGAAGGATACTGAGGACGATGGAAAATGCTTCGAAAGGAGATGTGTAGAATGATTTGGTTCCCATTCCTGAGGACGTGTTGACTTTGTCCTTGTCAAAGTCGGGAAACCCTCCCACTTAGACCTCAGGAGGTATGAGAGTTATCACCCCCAGGGCGGTGGACTCAGATGCGATCGGTTCAGGATCCTTAACGCGTGGGTCTTCGTAATACGTATACCATGATACCTAAAAAACAAAATAGACATAAAAGGCCTACTACTTAGTGCTGCAGTGGTGATCGTATCTTCTTGGTCACTGGGCATGAATCGACCTTTGAATCTTCTAACCTCGAAGTGGTGAGCGTGAATGGACTGCGCTCAAAGAAGTACTTGATGGTTTGGCTCCAGTGCCAAAGTGCGTACTTCAGGAAACTGGACTTGCTAACGCCATCATCACTTGTTTGTAGTTGAGAAGAGCATCGGTGGTCAGTGGAATCTCGCTCCTATTGTCAACAATGCCCATACAAAAGAATAACGTTAACCCTTACCTGATAGCGTCAAATAGACCATGGATTCAGATTTGGCGACCCCAAAAATGTCTTGAAGTAGTGCATCACGCCGATTCAATGGTTTTTTCTTATATGACCTTCATTTTACTTCGATCCTGACCTGATGGAGTCAAACTCACGGGGTTGCAACCCAAGTAGCAACAACAAGTACAAGCAACGCACTGACGATATTGAAAAATTTTCTCTACCTCACATTCGCCCATATGCAACGCCCACCTCCGTTTTACATTCCGTCTTAGAAGTAGATACGAATTTGGCGACACCTATACCAGAAGTTAGACTCTCCCATTTTCAGCCCCCCCTAAGTTATTGTATCCTCTTTCAGCGGTAAGCTCTTAGCAAACAGCTGAGAACTATATTGACAACTACTTCGGCATTTACTTAGGATACACCAACATACGAGTTTGCACTTGTCATCCTCTATTTCTTGATGCAGAATTAAATTCACAGTTTGAGTTCTTGCCTAATGGGGAGCCTATTCCGAGTGTTCGTCTTCGCAGAAATTTTGATTCTCTTAACATACATTTTCCAGAAAGAACTCTTCCTCTCGCTAGATCTCCTTCTGCCAGTTTCCCTTCACATGCCGAGCCACCTCTTCGTGCAAGGTCCTTATTTTCTTTCAGTTAACTCAAGAATTTTTTCTCTGGAAGCATCCTGTTTTACTATCTCGTTTAACTGTTCCATTTTAATATCGAGTTGTATTGTTTAAAAAGCTGTTGACACAACAAGTATTCGAAAAGAACTAAAGAATTCCAGACCCAAATTCTAGTTATTAAAAATTTTCTTTGAAATCAATATGCTCATCGTAAACGTTAGCGATCCTTAGGCTTCAAGACAATTTTCGTGCCAAGAATCAGTTCTTTGCAAAAATAAGTTTTTGGGTGATTTTATGAATTAAACTCATATTACTATTGATGAAACTTCAAATGGAAAATATTATATCTAATGACAAAATTTACAAAAAATATTTATTCTAACAATGTTTCTTGCAATTCAGTTTTTGCTTCCTACCGCTTTTTACTAATTTTTGAAACATGAATGAATTTAAATGAATGAGGGCGTTGTTTTTCAGGAAAAACATTCTCTACATTCTGATCTGTGGATAATGATTCTACTGAAGAAGAAGAAGAAATTCATTTATTAGAATTTAGGTATTTTTTAAAATTTGACTGATAATATAATTCAAATTTATGAAATTGTGTAACTTTTTTCTAAAGACGTTATTTTGAGCACAAAAACAACCTTAGCACAAATATTGTCTCACAGATATAACACTGATATTAATAATTAGATTCAAACAGCAAGGTTATCGTTTCCGAAATTGTATGTACATACACAATAAGATTGTGCTGATTGTGAATTATATCACGATAAGTATAAAGAAGGAAACTAAAGCCTTCTGTTTTATGGGCTGAATAAAAGTTCAACACCGCATCAAAAAGAGAGGAAACTAATTATTTTGCGTTTGGAGCAAGAAAAAAAATGATTTGAAGGCTACTTTTTCATCACAAAAAATTCAAAAAATCTTCATAATTTTTTTAGAATTTACAAGGACATCTTTTGCACAATTTTCTATAGATTTTTCTGAATGGTTTTGAGATGTTAAATTTTCCAAGATAAGTCTGCAACCTTGATAACAGTCTGCTTTAGGTAAACGAGTAATTTTGACACAAATCAGTTTGAACTGAAAGGAGTTTAGGTCGAGTAGGGTTTCCACTTCATAAAGTAAATTTTAGCACACATAGGCTATATGTTGAATCTGAAAAGAAGTATTTCTTCAATTAGAACTTTATTTCTCTTAAATCGCAAAAGCCATTTCTTATGGTTCTTGAATTAAAAAACCACCACATGGTCTCACAGGTAGCAGCTGCCATCTGAAAATGACATTGGCTCCCAGTAGAACCGCGGCGAATCAAACCTATGGCCACTTTTAACAACCGGGAGATGGGTGGTCACAGAGTACGATGAAATCACAACGATAGGCTGGCGAAACCCTCATGTCTTGAGGACACGAAGTTGCCCAAGGATGACAGTTTTCTGCATCAATCTCATAAGTGCCTTGGCATATTTTTGGCATGCGAATATGGCTTCAAGTTTACGAACCAGTGATCGTTTCGCACCTTCGGTAGCGTCGATCACGAGGACAATTATTTGAACTGAATACTTTGGGTACAGTCATAGCCGCCTCATTTAAAGGGCTTGATATCTCTTCTTCCTTATCATCTTTTTGACAGTGATGTTGTAGTCGGCAGGAGCGAAGAATTGTATTAGGATATAAGTCGCTGTTAAGACCGTAGGAGCGTCAAAGATGATGCTATCTCACTGTTAAGGGCATTATGTATGCGGAGAAACGTTTTTTCCGCGTAACTGGAAGGTATGTGTCCTAGGTACTCAATATGTGCAGGACATGCTCTTCACCTATCGCTGAGAATTTCTTGACGTAAAATGCGGGTTCCGTATACTAAGGTGTAAATGACACCTGCATTATCCTGATAAGCCAGAATGAAACCCTCTGTGCCTTACTTACTGGCATTTGAGAAGTGAGGCATCTACATAAAGTAATGCACTTTCTTCAAATCTGATGTTAAGATCTAGGCTAAGAAAGTCTCGGCCGCCTGCTCTGCGGCTTTGTAAAGGAACGCTCCTTTGTCAATCATCTCGTAATTCCTGACCATTTTAAGAAGAAAATTTCTTCTATGCGCGACGATGTCATCTGTTTCCAGGATAATTGGGTTATGAAGACATTAGAGGTTTTAGTGTCCGCGCTCGCCTTCACGGCGTGGGATATACAAGCTTGAAATTGACATTGCATGTGCATGATCCTACACGTGGCGATGTCGAGTAAAGTAGAACCAGGACTGCAAGGATGTTAGTCAAAAATGTCTTGTTCAATGCTGACAGTTTAAAAGAACAAATCTGTCGAAGATGACGTTTTCATCTATTTCACAGAGCCTCGTTCGCTGATATTATATCATAAATACAGCTCTCAGTCACGCGCAAGTATGGGTTCGTCTCTCCAGCGTCCAAGTGGCTGATAGCACTCATATTAAAAAGATATTCCTCCTCAGATGTTATGAGGTTGTAATAAAGCTTTTTGAAGCAAATTATATTTTCAGTGCTTTTCTTCAGTAGTGGTTGGACCACATAAACTTCCTTCTAAAAAGTCTCACACTTATCGGGCTTGGGCTAATTTTCAAGAGAAACGGGGAAATCGCTATTAGGGGCGATAAGTCAGCAAAAAATTCCAATCTTCCTGAACCATCCCTCCCTTTTTTTGTATTCTCTTCCTTCTATCAGATTAAAACCGTATATTTTCATCAATGTACTGTTTGATAGTAAACAGCATTTTGTCTCGCTCAGCCAATCTTCTTGTTCGGTGAATGCAAACATTTTTTAATCATCCCATCTATCGTCAGTTTTGAACTCCAATTCGAATCAGCTGAAGCTTTCACCGCACCATCACTTAACCAATTAATGACTCAGAGGTTGAATTTCATCCAAGGATCCTCACGGAGGCCGGCACCCGTTTCAGCAAGATCTTGGGACTGATGATGAACCGGGATGTTATTGTTCCTTCTAGCCCTGGAATCGGCATCATCTCTCAAGGGATGCATGCTTTCCGCGATTGGTTTAACCTTGCTTCCTCTTCTTCGTCTGTCGCTTGTTCTCTCAGGTTGTGAAAAGTGCGGAACCTCTGGGTGTTTCTAGTACTGTTAAACTCCGATTAGTTCAACGTAAGTATGAAAAAGTTCACAATGGGGATGGGATCTTTGCAAGAAAACCATATTTTTATTTCCTATATATTTAATTTTAAGTGTACATTGCGATGGTTCGACGTTCGACGGTCGAAAGTTCGGAATTTAAAGTACTGGGGAAAACAGATGTTCCTGTAAGAGAAAGAGAGAGAACTACAGAAGTTTGGAAGTGAGTCATAAACGTAACTTCAAGTTGCTGTTTACCGGCTGCTGGGCTCATTCGTCAGTGGCAATATGAGTACAGAAGCAAATTCTATAGCGACGATAACTCCTTTATTTCAACGGGGCCCGTCGAATTGCTTTACGTGATTCTCCTAGTTTCTTCTACATTTTAGGAGACGCAGATGACCTTAAGCCTTACAGTTTTTAATTATAACCCTCACTGTGATTTCCAAGTATTAATGGGAACGAAGATTCAGCAAATGGCTTTCTTTAGAATTTCCCAAGCAATTGAAAATTTCCCTCTTCTGCTTATTAGTGTTAAGAAACCTCTCCACAATATTATATTACATTCGTTTACTTCATCGTTGAATAATATTTTCTCATTTGAATTCACGCTAATACTTTCAGTCGTGAATCAAAGAATACTGAAAATTATGACTGAACCGTAACAAGTACCATAGAGTGTTCAAGCGTGTTATAAAGTCGTTGCGAACAGAGATGATACTGACATCGTAACAGTCCAGCAAGTCATCCCAATTTTTTATTCTATTTGCAAAATTTGATTCTCTTGAGGGGTATGAATCATCGGCCATCACCTCAGCCGAGTTATTCAACTCAGAGCCAGGGATCAGTGCCCTAATCAAGTGCTCTAGGATGCAATAAGTCGTCTCAGCCATTTCGTCCAACGACACAATTGATGCTCTCAGTTCACATAATGAGGTACCATTCAAAGTTCTCTGAAGACTAGCAGTGTCAGTTATTTTCTCGATTCCCTGATAATATCCCCTCCATAAGTCCCTTACTGCATTTTGTGTCTTATTATTGAATTATGCCAAAGTTTCCCTGTACAGCATTTCACCAGGGTGCACCATTGTATGTTCTCTTATACGAACAGGACAATTGGCGTCATACGCTTCAGTTATTTCTTTTGAGAGATATTAGCAGCAAATTCTATTTTTTGAATAGACATGATTCTGCCCAGGCTAGCGTTAGATAAACTACTGAGATCCTACCTATGAGTGTCCGAGTAAGATGATTTAGCGTATCTATACCTTTGAGTCTTTGGTCTACCGGCAAACAAGGAGAATCATATATCCTTACGATCCAATAGAAACGTATTCGGAAATACATGACACCAATCTGATGAAAACTAACCCCTGTAGTTGGTATCCTTACCAACCCAAGTCGAATCATGTGTGTTAGCATCACATCTCATGAGCAATAACCATCCTTCAGCACTGCAGTAGTCCACCAGATTTATACATTCATTAGATTGTGGCGTGTCCTGAAAGGCAAATGTTAGGTACGCTCAGCAAATCACCATGGGTTGGTGCCTGCCTCCTAATTGGTGCTCGGCCTTCATTGCCAGCAAGTGCTGCCTCATATGTTTCAAGGGATCTATCATAAACGACTGATCCGCTCTAATTACTTATGCCTCTAACTTTCAACCCTTCGGGACCAAGGTTTTCGTATTCCGGCAAAAACTATTTGTTCCGCTGTCAAACGTCTGCTCAACATAGGAGGCGCTCATTTTGCGTGGCAGAGGTTGATCTGGATAAAATCTAGACTCGGAGGGGGCACATATGGTCTATTTTAGTTTCGAGTTCCTACAAAGCTATGATTTAGAGATAAGGCAATTTTCCTCTTAAAGCTGACATCAATATCGATACATTAATAAGTTTTTCCTTGAATTAGAATAGATGAGGATTGTTTATATTCTAGTCTCATCAATCTTTCTTAATCTCTACACCAATGAGAATTTTTTTGATTTAATCTCCCTGAAGCAAGTTTGCATGAGCCCAAACGTTTAGCCCAAAATGTAGGGATACACATATGCCATCTTCCAACTGCACTTTACATATATATATAATTAAAGAAAAAGTTAAACAAACACCGCAGGTTACCACTAAGAGCAACTGCCATCTAAAAAAAAAATGTCAATAGCCCCCAGTAGAACCGCGGTAAACTACACCTGTGGCCACGTCTCACATCCGTGAGATGGGTGATCACAGGGCACGACGAAATCACAACGCCAGGCCGGCGAAACCGTCGTGTATCTTGAGGACACGGAGCGACCCAAGGATGACAGTTTTCTGCATCCATCTCGCAAGTCCCTTGGCATATTTTTGGCTTGCGGGTATGGCTTTAAGGTTACGAACCAGTGATAATTTCGCACCTCCGAAAGCAACTATCACAAGGACAATTACTCGTACCGAATATTTTGGGTACAGTCGTTGCAGCTCTATTTTAAGGTCTTGATACCTCTCCTCTGTTTCTTTCTCCCTTGCAGTGATGTTGTATTCGGACGAAGCCGAGAATTCGATCACGAATATAGTTCGTTTCTCGAAGTCTTGGATAACAATGTCAGGCCTCGAGTGCGCAACGGAGACTGCTGACCGAAAATCGTAGTTCCAGAAAATCTGGCACTTCTCGTTTCGAAAAATTGACTCTATATCCCTTGGAGCGTTCGGCAGGGCAGGGTCGCGACCAACACCGTAAGAGCGACAAAGGTCGTAATAAAGTACTCTTAGGGCCGCATTATGTCTATAGATATACGTTGTTCCTGCGTGGGTCGGACAACCCGATAGTATGTGTTCTAGGTACTCAGCGTGTGCATGACACGCTCTGCACCTATCACTGGGAACTTCTTGACATAAAATGCGGGCGCGGTATGCTAAGGTGGTGATCACACCGTCCTGGCATGCGAAAATAAAGCCCCCTGTACCTTAATTGAGCCCTGATGATTTGAGTAAAGCAAAAGTTGGCTCCTTCGACAAAAACTGTTTTTCTACATTTCTGTGAAGTTTCCGTGCATTTGCTTGTCGAGTAGCTCTTGGTGAAATTTTACAACCTCTGCTTTTTTTACTTCGGCTTTTATACGTGAAGCATCTAGATGGAGTAATGCACTTTCCTCACTTCTCATAATAAAATTCAGGCCAAGGGTCTCGGCAGCTTGCTCCGCGGCTTTGTAAAGGAACGCTCCTTCGCCAATCATCTCGTGGTTTCTGACCATCTTTAGGAGAGGATCTCTGCCATTCGCAACGATGTGAGCTGTACTTTAAACAATTCGCTCATGAAGACACTGGAGATTCAGAAGTCCGCGTCCGCGTTAACAGCGTGGAATGTATAATCGCGGAACTGAAGAATTAATATGCAAGCTTTTATGCATATGCATGATCTCACGCGTGGTGACATCAAGGGCCTTAAGCTAGTTTTTCGTCCATTGAACCACCCCAAACGAGTAGAGTAGAACCGGGGCGGCAAGCATGTTAGTCGCAGATAGCTTGTTCAACGCCGACAGATTGGAAGACCAAATCTGTCGAAGAAGATACTTTTATCTGCTTCGGAGAGACTCCTTCAGTGATGTTGCGCCCTGAATGCGGCTTTGAGGCACACCCAGGTATGTATAGGTCTCTCCAGTGTTAAGATGTCTAATAACAATTATATCCACAAGCTCAGGGTCCTTGGGAACGCCAGTAATCTTTCCTTTTTTCAGACAAATTTTGGCACACTTGTCCAAACCAAAGTCCATCCCAATCTCTCCTGTGTAGTTCTTGACGATATTTATAGCAGTTTGTAGTTTGCTTTTACCAGCGGCATAGATCTCCAGGTCATTTATATAAAATACATGAGTGACCTTATGCTCACGCTGATCAGTGTCGCCACAGAGGTATCCAGGAGTATTTCGTAGTGCGAGAGATAGAGGAAGGATACGTTGTTCGTCGTCAGACGATAATTCCTAGATGAGATGGTAAATCTAGTTTTCCAAAGAGGCATCAATCTCTCTGTGCATCTCACTATTTGTTCATGTACCTACAAGCTTTCCAACAGACAGATGATAAGTCTTTGAGAGGCTGAATCGGAAGCTTTCCGATAGTCAATCCAGGCCATTGCCAGGACGCGCTGACGGACTGTAGCGTCTTTACAGACACACCTGTCAATCAGCAGGTTTTCTCGACAGCCTGCTCGCCATACAGGCTCTATTCGTCGAATAATCCTGTTATTTAGGACAGCTGTAAAGATCTTATGCAGCTTATCCAAACAAGTTAGTGGCCTGTAATTCTCTAGTTTGGACAAGTTGCCTTTTTTCGGTTGGAGTATAGTGCGTCCTAACACCAGCCTCTGCGGAATGGGCGTCTCCGAATTTAAATATGAGGTGGATATGCGGGCCAAATGTTGGTGTATGGAAGTAAACTTCTTCCACTAAAAGTTCTTGATACAATCTGGTCCAGCACCGGAAAAGTTCTTCGTGCCTCTAAGTGCTTTTTCCACCTCTTCGGCAGTGACTGATGGGCACTCCTCGTCAGATTTTATGAGGCTGTCGCAAAACTCCTTGAAGCCGATGATATTGTCAATATCTTCTTTTAACTCTAGTGTTTTCGGGATTTCGTCAACAATATGCTGCTTGATTGTCAGCAGCTTTGACTTGTTTAGTGTGTGATTCAAGGTCCTTAGTTCTTGGGCGAACTTTCGAACAATTTCCGTGAAAGGTCTACCAGATGTTATGTAGTCAATCACACATTGAACACGGGACGCATTCTGTCTTCTTGCCCATGCAATTTTCTTGTTCAGTTGATGCAAGCGTCTTCTTGTCTTTTGATCCATCGTCGGTTTAAGCCTTCGATTTGAATCAGCCAAAGCTCTCCCAGCATTATAAACTGAGCAATTGATGGTCCAGAGGTCGAACTCTTGCGAGATATCTCCACGAAGGGAGGCATCCATTTCAGCCAGATCTTGGGGCTTAAGAGGAACCTGCATGTTGATGTTCCTCCTTGTATTGAAACTGCGATCATCTTCCAGAAGGTGCCTGCTTTCTGCGGTTGGTCTTAATGTCGTTTCATCTTCGTCTGCAGCTTGTTCAAGCAGCGGTTGAGGAAGCGCTCCGTGTACATATCCATTTTTCCGGAGGTAGTCGGCTTGATTTCGCAAAGACTGCTGCGAAACGTGCTGGAGCTCTGGGTGTTTCTGTCACCACAGAGTATGCATACGCGCCATAAAGCCTCCGCGAACAGGGATAATGCTGGCATCGTAGCAGTCTAGCTCGTCATTCTTAAGTTGATCCGTCCACTCAATGCGGGCGTTTCGCCGGTTCGTTGTCGTGTTTCCATCTAAATTATTCTCAGCAGCCCGAACTCTAGGATGATCGGTATTGTTTGCCGATCCATTGCCGGGTGCTCTGCGCGTTCGATCGTTTTGAACCGCATCTACAAAATTTTGGTGGTTTGGTGGTTTCATTGTTGTTCCCACGAGCAACTAGGGAAAGGGTTCGTCCATCCTTGTAGAGCCCCGCGTGCAAGAATAAGGCTGATACTCTGAGAGGTCGCCGGTATCCCAGAGTCACCGTTAAAGACACCACACCCAGGTGCCATGCAGCTTTCGGCACGGTTCTTACAGCTTCGCTTAGGGGTTATTCCTTCGGGACCATCCCTGGACAATTGTCCGTGACTGCTTATTAATTATTGTAACCGTATTCAGCAGAAAACCTTGGTACGGGGACCCTCTATCCGCAACCCGAGGACGCGTTCGGTGGCTTTGTTATAAGCGCTTTGGTTCTATTCCAAAGGAATCGAAAACCAAACCGAATTATGGTTTTAATTATAACCGAATTATTGTATATATATAT
>CAKNXH010001056.1:27388-94772 GCA_932178445.1 Andricus quercusramuli
ATATATATATATACAGTGAGGCCAAATTCATAGTAGTCATAGTCAAAAGTGCGAAAGAGATGCACTTATGCGCAATCTACTAGTGTCTCACTTGCACTCACGCTTCTGTATGACTACTATGAAGTTGACCTTACGGTATATATACATATATATATATATATATATATATATAAAGTGATCACAGTACGTGTGGGTATTAAATAATTAATATTCAGAGATTTCAGTTGATTTTTACATAAACTTATCCTATTAATGTTACAGTATCATTATATAAATGACGAAATTAATTTTAATTATTTTCGTAACCTCATTTTTTTTCTTAAAACTGACTCTTATCAAATATAAATATCTGAGGAAGATATATTTGAATTCTGCTCTCTGAAAGATAACGCCTGTATTGCAAATTATGTAAGTTAATGAAGAAGTAGAATATTAATTAGTTATATTTTCAACAAAATACTTCATTGAAAAATAAATCAGTTTTTCCTCTAATTTTTAAAGATGAAGATTGGTTATACTATGATCTTAACCTTGGCGGTTATCCTTTACTTTGTTGGTAAATATAATAATATAATGTAACATACCTATACACTTCACAATTTTATTTGTAAGCTAGGAAAAATAGAGTTCTAATATTTTCATAAATATTGAAGCAATTTCTCGCATTCTTCCTAAAAAAATTTCTATTGCCAGAAGGAACTTTCATACAAATTTTTTCTTCTTCACTTGACCTGAATCAACATGAATGTTATCGAGTATTGAGAAAGGTTGATAAAAACCCAAAACAGCAAAAGTATATCCACCTATCGCCACATTCTCTGTATTTGCGCTGGTAATCCAGTAACGTGCAGGATCCACCCTCTCCTTCTCACTTATGGCAGTATGATAACATTCAACCTATCTACCCAAAATTCAGATATAATTTAGATCGGCCTTTTTATATCACAAGAAAAATTCTTCAGACCAAAGAGAAGAAAATTAATTTTTTAACAAAAATGGACATTAGATGCAGATTAGGATTCAGCTCACCAAAAACAGGATGTTGGGGACTTAAGTCTCTCGAAATCCACACTTTTCCTTTTTAGTGTTCCCGTGAAATCGTTTTTAATTTTTTTCACCCTGGCGCACCAAAGATGAAGAATTTTTTTTTCATAATAGAGGATTGAAATCCCCATTAAAGAAAAAATCTCATTCTTTCGTGAAGCCAATTTCATATTAAAAAAATGATTTGAACTATTTCCGAACTTTTGAATTTTTGAATTCCGCTTAATTTTTGTGGTTTAAAAATAAACAATATGTGCACAGAAAAATAATAATTTGAAGAATAACACTAATAGGGATAGTTGGGTTAATATGCAAGCTAGGGGTCTGAAACTTAACATTTTCATCTAAAAGAGGTGAATTTTCAGGACCATTTCGCTGGCCCCACCACCCACGCAAATTCAACTTTTTTTGGGTCCAATATTTAGTGCAGAATTTGTTCAAATTTGTTTCTCTGGCCCCGCCATATTGTTTGTCGCACAGGGGGTAGTTTTTAGGGGTTTGATTTGGTTGCATAAATTTGAACAAATTAAGACGAAAATAATATGCTCATTTAAAATTTATTTTGGACAATGTCGCGGCTGGCGAAATATTTTCCTGGCTCTGGCATAGTGTTTGCCGCATAAAGGGTAGTTTTTAGGGCCTTTATTAGGTTGCACAAATTTGAACGAATCAAGACAAAAATAAAACGCTCATATAAAATTAATTTTGGATATTGTCGGGGCCAGCGAAACGTTTCACTGGCCCCGCCATAGTGTTTGTTGCACAGGGGGTAGTTTTTAGGGGTTGGATTTGGTTGCACAAATTTGAACAAATTGAGACGAAAATAATAAGCTCATATAAAGATGATCTTGGATAATGTCGGGGCCAGCGAAACGTTTCGCTGGCCCCGCCAGTGTTTTTTTGAGTTATCAGGTACTTCCAGTGTTGCACAAATTCTAATTTTGGTTGAACAAATTTGAACAAATTCTGCACTAAATATTGGGCTCAAGTGAAGTTGAATTTGCGTGGGTGGTGGGGCCAGCGAAATGTTCCTTCAATTTTCCACAGAAAATATAACAGTAGACTTTTTAACCAAAAAGAATCCACTTTTATCCACAAGTAGTTAGATTTTCAACTAATGAGATACATTTTCCACGAATATGATGAATCTTTATCTGGAATAGTTGAATTTTGATAAAATTGCCGACCATATTGATCATCTAGCATTATTATACCATTAAGCCATTTCCCTTTCGGGGTAGGCGTGACTTGCTCGGTTGGAAAGTAGAGTATGCGTATATACAATAATTAAAATAGTATGTTAGTAAACATAGAATAATGCGATTGTGTAATTAACAAAATGATTGTAAACCTCTTATTTTGGTTGCAGAATTGACTTCACAATTTGACTGTTTGCCTGATGGCACGCCTATTCCTGGCGTTGATCGTAGCAGACCTTCTAATTATCCTGAGAGAAATTCTTTAGAAAGAACTCTTCCTCTTGCCAGTTCTCCTCCACCTGCCAAACCTCCTCATTGTGCCAGGTCCAGGTCTCCTTCACTTGCCGAGCCTTCTCTTGGTGCCAGGTCCAGGTCCCCTGCTGCTATTCAACCCTTGAGTCTCATTTTTGGATTTACGTCTGAAGGTCTTAGATCTATTCGACTTATTCCCTACATCAATCCAAACCGGATATTCGAACTTCGAAAATACGCTTTTCCTTCCGACAAGCAAATTCGATTGAGAACAAAAAATCGCGAACTTAAGCCCATTCCAACAGAAGAACAACTTGTATTATTAACTTCCAATGGAGACGTCCTTGCGATAGTGCACAAATTATATAGACAACCGATTTTGCGTGGAATATTCAAGCCTGTGACCGAGCATGATTATAATAGGGGCGGAAAACGGGTAAAAATCAACATTTACAGTGGCACAGTTGAAGAAATGACCACAGAAGAAACCGCGGAATGTCCATTAAGCACCAATCACACAATGACCAAGAGTTTTAGAGTATTCCGTGTGTGAAACACAAGTTGATCAACTGTAAGTATTAATTGATGTATGATTTTTTAAACTGAACTGTGGTTCGATTATTAAAAATTGAACACTATTTTTTTAACGATTCATAGTTTGTTGAAACAGAAAGTCTTGAATCGTTAACATTTTAGACTGCTATATTTAAGCTCTAAAATTTACGATTTTAGTTGTTCCGTTAGTAAGATTTCTAATTTTTAAAAGAAGTTTGCAACCTTGCTTCACACGGTACTTTATATAACAGAAATGTAATTCGCAATTTGATCACGTCTGAAATATGAGGTTAGGTTGAAGCGGCCATAATGATGCACGGGTGACTGTGAACGCGCATGCGCGCAGAAGTAGATATGGACACATCATTGTACTGTTCTTTTTTTTCTTTTTATATTTGACAATGCCTAAGACGGTACCGATGAAGTTAAGGTGTGCTTGTTGCGACGCATTCTTAAAAAAAGTAACGAGTAAAAAGAAACATGTAAAAAAGAAAATGAATTTGCGAAATCAAATCCGGACCAAAGAAAGAAATTGCTAATGAGGAATATGTTGAAATTCTCATCCAGAGAACTGTGGCTACGAACAAATAATGTTGTATTTGTTCATTGTCTAGTAATCTGGCTAGGATTCCTGAAGAAGCTCGAATTGCAGCATATATTAAGAAAAAAATCTGCATACCAGATGGAAATCTGTATGGGTAATGTCGCTTAATGAAAAAAAGAATTTATGAAGATGATCTGGGACTCCTGGAGGTACACTCTAATTCAACAAGTCTCTCAGTTTTAGAGTAATCTAAAGTGATGGAAACTCTGTCTATAAAATGTGATTGGTCATTATTGGACAAAGTCGGCGAATATAGCATTTCGGAAAAACGGTTGACAGTCTTCACGTGATCAGAATGGGAAAAGCTTGATATTATTAAAGATATGATAATTTCACTGCGGAACAGTCTATCCTGTTCCGTAATCCAAGAACTCGTTATCTTCCTCTTTAAGTTAAGGACAGGAAACTCTCATAAGATGATAGATTCGAACTTTCAATCGAAGGATGAACATATTGTTCCAGACCATTCTAACAGTATTATAAAATCTTTGGAAAATGACATTTTACCACTTCGTTTCGTTATAAGTTCTGCCATTAGAGATGACCTAATTCAGAAATGACACGTATTATCGTCATTAAAAAAGCAGCAACAACGAATATCAGAGGAAATTTTACTCTGGGCAGAAGAAGGTTCCTCTTTGTAAACGTTTCACTGTGTGCACAACTGAAGGTTATGTTATTGGCCTGCTTGCGTCATATTATGCTAAAGAAAATGTTACGGGAATTTTTAAGAGCGTCATTGATGATCCAAATAGTTTGAACAAAACCCTAAGAAAAGGTGATGTTTTCGTTCTTGATCATGGTTTCCGCGATGTAAAAGAAAAATTAGAGAATGAGCATTTTAAAGTCTTGATGCCAGTTCTAAAAGGCGAGAGGAAACAACTGTCCACGGAAGAATCCAATGAGTCTCGTTTTGTTACTAAAGCTCGCTGGCCAGTTGAATCCGTACACGGTGTACTTAAACAAAAACATGGCCTTTTGGATCATAAAATCGACAACAAGCTCATACCAAAAATTGGGATTTATTTCAGAATCGCGTCCTTTCTGAACAACACTTTTGGAAAAAGGTTTTATTCTGTCGATGACGCTTTCGATGAAATTCTGCAGAGAATGCATAATCAAAAAAAGGTGCAGAATACTTTGGCGACTCAGGTAGAAGAAAATTATTGGCTTCCTTGAAAGTTACCTTTTTTACATCCCATGACATTTTAGATTTCCCAGAAATTACAGAAAGATATTTGGAGATCTTATTCACTGGTACTGACTGCGTCCAACCAAATATTTTTTTGATCAAACAAATTTTCGTTGTCTCAAGAAATTATGTTTTTCAAATGGAAAAATGAGTTTTGTTATAAGAAAAATTTCGTTTAGTCAGAAAAATATTTGACTGGACGTATTTAGTATTACTTTTCTTGGATTGAATTAATCTTTTGTCTCAATATGCAATAAAAATATAATATAATAATGAAGAAAATGAGATAATAATAAAAAAATAAAATCTAATAAAATTTTTCGAAACTTTTCGTAATCTGTTGAAAATTCTCGACATTTTTGAAATCTCGGACATTGAGAAGTAGAGTAAATATCCCCTTAGATTTGAAAATAGAAGATCAATGCTTATTTTTTACTTTCGAATTGCAACAAACCTGGATGTAAAATTTTCTCAAATTTTGAAATTAAATATTTAATTATTTAAAAAAAACACGTGGAAGATAAAACGGATAGCGACATCAGTATTAATGGCATTTGCACCGATTTTTTTTCTTCGGAACGAACTCTTATCAAATGTAAATATCTTACGCGGGCATATTTTAATCCTGTGGTCTAATAGATAACAACTATCGTATAGAATACGTAAGCTACTGATGCAGTATAATATTCTTTCGTTTTAATTTTTAATTTATTTTTCTCATTTAATAAAATTACTCAGTTCTTCGTCTAGCTTGGAGAGATGATTCTTCACACTCTGTTATTATCTTTCACGGTTATACTCAATTCTATTGGTGAATATAATAATATGATATATGCATAATTTTGATAATTTTTTCTAAGCTTCACGCAAATCAGAATTTTTTCACACATTCCTGAAAATTAATTTAAAACAATTTTTTGCTTCACGCTGGTTTCTTAATTTAAAATACTTTTCGGGTCCTACTTTTCCTGCATGTGAATATACCTTATTGGTACATAATGGTATATTATTGGAAAATATTTGAAATAACAAATTCCCGAGATTATAAGGTTTGCTGAAATTATAGAATATCTGATAACGTAGAATTGCTGACATAATGAAATTTCTGAATATCGCAAATTTGGAAGCGGTTGAATGATAAAATTAACAATACGAAATGAAATTCTTTCATCTCATGAAAATGTTTTTTATTTCATTCATTGTTTTATTATTCATTAATTTTTGATCATAGCAATTTTATCACTGAGATGTTTCTCTGCTTCGGTTCTCAAATATTGTCCGATATTTTTGTTGTCAATTTTATTCCCAAAAATATCTATTAACGTGAATTTTGGACCCGGCAAAATGAGAAATCTTCCGGAATTTTTCAATTGAGCAATTGCAAATTTTCTGTCATTTCATAATTTTGAAAATTTTCTATTTCGAATACCAAAAAGCAATCAAATTAATTGTAAAGAATAAATATATAATCAATTGAAAACTTTATTTTGCAATAGAGAGATTTCCGAAACTTATTCTTCCTTTACTGGAAGGAAAATCATTGACTGACATAGTGAAAAAGTTATATTTTGGGCCAAAAAAAAATGTTTCACATACAGTTTTTTTTGACAGAACGTGTGCAAAGAATATGAGAGAATATAATGGTAAACTTTCCCATCAGACGAATCAACGTTCAATAAGAAATGGTTAGATTTTGAACCAAAAAGATTCATTTTCAACTAGAACTATGGATCTTCAACTGTGATAGTTGGAATTTCAGTTAAAAAATCAGGTTTCGAGGAAAAAGAAGATTATTCATCTCTAGGAATTGATTTTTTGCTGTGAAAAAGTTTTTTGATAGATTTACAAACTTTGCCTCCAACTTCTGAAAGATTTACGATATGGTATATGATGACGAACTATTGATCATGAGAATCAGATTATTCTGAGGCGCATATTGCGCATCTAATGAAAAAGCCGAAATCTTTATAAAATCGTTGCATATCATTTTGACCAAATTTTGTAATCAGATTCATCAACTGTTATTTCCTGTGGGTAGTAGTAGAAGTAGTATGTGAATCAACATGAACCAATTATGATGATGATATACCGATACAAACTGAGCAGAAAATTTCTTTCTGAGAAATCGTAGGTTCAGTCACTTTTCTGAAATTTTTATCCATATCTACTCAGGCTGTAACTTTTGAAGAACCAGGTATGATTTTATCATGCCTAGAAACCATGCTTCGCCCGAAAACGTGCCAACAGAAAAGTCCTTGTTTGTAAGAAAGCACAAATCAACAATGTCAGAAAATTTAATTTTACAATAAATGATTTGAAAATAGGATGTTTGACATTCACACGTTAATATGAGTCCAGAAATAAGTACTTTCTTGGAAAATTTTCGACTTATTTCACTGACCGATACCCATTTGATACCGTCTACCTGTTTCATCTAGCCCCACTACCAATGCCCCTCACTCAGCTGAGGGTGCAGTCCCATGGAGGTAGATTAATGGAATAGTGGAACAGTTTTGACCAATGAGGCGCCTGAACCAAATCTAGCAGTCACCTCATTCGTCAAAACTGTTCCACTATCCTACTAATCTACCTACATGGGACTGCGCCCTGAGGGATCCCTATAGACATCAGCCGTCAGCCTAGGCCAACGGTTGTTCTGATTTCAAATATCTCAAATTTGCCAAAACAATTTCAAATTACACCATGTTATGTATGTATCTCGTAAGCTATCTGAGATGCTTAAAAAGGAATAGCGTTTCTAGATTCAGGACCAGTACATAACTGCAGATATATGAGGTTATAAACAAATAAACTAGTCGTGGCAAATAAATATATGGATGTATATGAATGATCAATAATTTGTAATGTAAAGAAGGATTACTTTTATGAAGACTTTATGGAAGCCAAACCTTTCTGAACGGCCTTCCATATTTCAAGATCTACAAGGTTGAACTGCTATTAATTAACTAATAAAAAAGGACCAAAATAACTCAGGCAACCCCTAGGGACGAAATAAATTGAATAGAACTTTTGCCTGAGAAAATGTGAAATGTATGTAATCCTCTATTTCTTGTTGCAGAATTGAGTTCCCAGTTCGAATGTTTGCCGAATGGGCAGCCTATTCCTAGTGTTCCTCGTTCCAGACCTTCTTCTTCATTTGACCAACCTTCTCGAGAAAGAACTCCTACTCTTGCCGGATTTTCTTCAGCCAGTTCTCCTCCATTTGCTGAACCACCTCTCCCTGTCAGGTCCAGGTCTCCTCCACTAGCCGAGCCTTCTTTTCGTGCCAGGTCCAGGTCCCCTTCTGAAATCAAACCTTTTGCTCTCATTTTTGGATATACATCTGAAGATCTTAGATCTATTCGACTTATTCCCTGCAACAATACAAACAGGATATTCGAACTTCGAAAATACGCTTTTCCTTCCGATAAGCCAATTCGATTGAGAACAAAAAAAAGCGACCTTAAGCCCATTCCAACGGAAGAACAAATTGTGTTATTAAAGCCCAATGGAGACATCTTGGCGATAATAGAAAAATCACACAGACAAACGGTATTTCGTGGAATATTCAAACCTGTGACCGAGTATGCATATGATAGGGGCGGAAAACGGGTGAAAATTAACATTTACAGTGGCGCAGTTGAAGAAATGACCACAGAAGAAATCGCGGAATTTCCATTAAGCAGCAGTCACACAATGTCCGGGAGTTATAGATTATTCCGTGTGTGAAACCCAAGTTGATCAACTGTAAGTATGAATTAATGTATGATTTTTCAAATTGAACTGTAATTCGATTATTACAAATTTGAAAAATATATGATTTTATAAAACTATTCCGAATTTGTTCGATGACAATACTTTTTTATTTCACTGCGTATCCTCATAAAACATTAGTTATGTCTAAAATATTCCACGCTCAGCAAATTGAACTTAGAATTTTCTAAGTGAAAAAATAACAATTTTTGAATATTCAGTAATGTTTGACTTTTCATTGAAGTGAGCAATTTTATATTACATATTCAAAACTAAACAATTTGATGATGAGTTGTTTGGAACAGAAAGTCTTGAGTCGTTAAAATTTCAGACTGCAACATTTGAACCTTAAAATTTACGATTTCAGTTGCTCCATCAGTAAAGTTTTTTTGTGAAAGGAAGTTCTGAATTTTCATATAACTGTAAGAATGCACCAATTACAGATTTAAAAGGACTGAAAATTAAAATAATTCACATTCTCATGTAGAAAGTTTACAGTTTGAAAATATCATATTGTGTACCTAGGAGGATGAGAAGACGTTTGCCTCATTGTCTACTTTGAGAACTAAAATGACTACAATGGAACGCGTGAATCAAGCCTGCATTACATAACACATTTAACTAATTCAATTTTTATTCTTTCAAACGGAAATGTTTAGGCTATTCAATTCATAAAAGTTTGAGTAATCGTGAGTTGAGTATCGTAAATCTTGCAGTTCAACAGAATTCAATTTCAAAAATTGTAAACGTAAACGTTGAGAATTCACCACTTGAAATGCAAAAAATTTCAGATCCAAGAGCTCTGCCCGGGAGTGCCCCTTCATTTACTGCAAAATGAAGTAATTACTTGAATCCTCGTCAAAATTTGATGTTAGTTACCCTGAAAAATTTTTAGGAATAATTTACTTTAGATAGTTCTTGTGCAACATTTCATTATGAGAAGATTTTGCAAATGATATGCCGTGTTGACCGCTTAACTCTCCCGAGTATCTTTTGTGCTATTATTGACATATTCCCTTCCTTCATCAGATCTGATTACTTTAGGCTTTTCTGGAACTGTGTCTTCGTGAATTCTACAAAGTCTTCCATTAGGGACGTGGCTTGATTCTTGATTTCCATGAAATGCACCGTTGGAAATCTACTGCAGTCTTCCCTTTTACGCAGCACTCGCACCTAATTCTCAGCCCACAATCCACAATCATGATAACTGTAACAAGCCCTTAATTTCCAAATTCCTTGATTGCTTCAATATCTCAATACTCGAACTTTTTGTGCCATTGATGATGACAATCTGCATTGTGTCGATCTGTAGTTGCGATAGATAGGCAGCTTCTGTAGTGAGCATTACGCACTGTATTCATATATGACGTACACGTACTGGTATTCTCATGCCCTTCTGGCGACGATTGTCTTCGTTTCAAAAATTATCTGGCATTTATTGTCATTGAACGCCACTTGATGTCCTTTTTGAGTAATTTTCCCCTAGCCTTATTGTTAGGCTCAGCCAAGCTAACGGTAGTGTTAAGTGTTTGAAATTCCTTCAAAAACTCATGGATGATCGTTATGTGGCTTAATGCGCACAAATCCAAAAACTATTCGCCTAACCCTTCTTGTATCTTTGCCAGGAAACAGATGTTTGCCTTATTTTCTGAGCTGTGTCTTTTACTTTTTCCTTCCATCTTGGCCTTCCAGTATTGGTATTTCGTTCCTTCCTTTTTCTGATGACCTAGCTTCTAGCATAAAAAATATTTGGTCTTCTTAGCTGAATTATGTTTGCTGCTGTTTGATACTTTCGTCGCCGTTTTGCCAAAAGAATTTTTGGTCTGTTTTTCTTTACACTCTCTGTATTCTTCTAGATGTCTTCTTTTAATAAAAGTTTTCCTAAGCTCTTGTGGTCTTGATTCAAATCCCATGAGGAGCGTTTAATGAGGAAGAGGTAAACTGTTCAGGATCATTGAAATGAATAGATCTTCATTCGGGACCACCTTGATGCCCGGAAATTTATCTATAATTTCTTGCATCAAACTTAAGAGTTTTTCGAAATATCCGCCTCCTGCTAACTTTTGATAGCACTTGTGCTTTAAACAATACATTTATCATTCACACTTGACTTCTCCTGGTAATCTGTCAATGCTGTCCAAGCTTCGAGAGCAGTCTTCAAATTCCCAACATGTGTGAGCTGATCATTTTCCACGAGCGAGATTATTTTTGCTCAGGCCTTAGCGTCTCTTTTCTTCTAATTCCGGACTTATGTATCTGGCATTGTTAGCGCTTCTTCGGTGATAACCTGAAATAAATCTTTCGTTGTAAGCAACATTTCCAGTTTGGACTTCCACATTTGGAAATTTTCGTTGTTTAGTTTTTCAATCCTTTATTTTGTAGCGAACTTAGCTGAGTCACTCATTTCCATTCCTCAGTCATCACTGTTAACCTCACTTCTAACTTACTCACTTCTTTCTTTGCAACTTTTAATTTTCACTTCCCATTCTTCACTTAAACTGTACCTTTACACCGATATCAGCCACTGTTTTTCAGTCACTTGAGTTACTTTTGTTTTTCTTCATTACCCTTGAACGTGTTTTGTCAGCTGACATCATTTATAAATGTTCAGTGCTATATCTGGGTATCTGGGCCCACAACATGTTGGCAATGTGCGAATTATTGAACATTAAATAATATTCGAAGTATTTTTTCTTGAAAAACTACAAGTTTAATTAGAGACATGACATGATCAAAGATTAACTAACAGATTATAGATGAGATATTATTTGCAAAGTATAATTTGAAAATTTGTCAGGCCAGTAAACAGAAATTAGCTTCTTCAAATTCATCAAACAAACAGCAATTGATCGATTATTCAATATGCAACAGAAGAATTGTCACACCGTTTATGTATTTCTCAAATTCCAGACAGGTTTTAGACTGTAAACTTTTAAATTCACCGTCATGTCTGGCGTCCTCTAGCCTCCGCCTCTGGTATTTGCGTTGACACAGATGTTTCAGTTTTTCATTTCGAACGAGAAAGCACTCACGCTGTTTCATGATCCGAAAATCAAATCGTGATCCACAATAAAAATCAACCTAATTTCAGTTGTCAGTCCTGTATAATAATGGAATCCTTTCTTTCTTCCTAACCTGAAATTATCACGTGGTTTGAGCAATTGCCCGGAGGTTTGAACAACATGAATCACAATTTTTCTCCAATCTCCAAGTGAGAATTTGTTAACTTGCTATGAATTTCAAAATGCAGAATATTCTTTACGATGAGCTCTTAAAGTAAAATCAAGTTACCAATTTCTCGCCTGGAGTAACATTTTGAAACCATTCAGTGGCCGGATTACCGGGCCAGAATTTAAGCCAAAATCCAACCCGAATACCGTGACGATTTTAGCTTTTCAATTCATGTGGATACTTCAAAAGCATGACAAATTCTTTGAAATGACCTGGAATAACTTGCAATATTTAAAATAAAATGTCATTTCAGAAATCCTATGAAATTTTTTTAAACCCAAAAGGAGGCATCCGTTATTGACAACATGTGTGAATAACCGCCCAGATTGGAAAATAGAAGATTAATCAAACTTATGAAAAACATTCTTCTTCATTGCAACTTATCAAAGCAATTCACTAGAAAACAGAATCCTAGAAAATTGAGTTCTTCGTTTATGTTGTTACTTTAGTGTAGGGTGTTTCATAATCAATTTATATCACACTGGTCAGCAGCTAAGCATTCTGGTCTTCGATACGAATTTCTCATTTTGGGGATCAATAGTAATTCTTATTTTTCACTTACATGTATGCTCTGGAAATTAACATAATGTTTGAATATTATATTCTAATTTCTTTGACATTAAATAGATCTACATTTTCATATCAATATTGAATCTTTGATTCATCTATACTTAATAATCTTTATGCGCAATGTATAGACCTAATTTCTTTATAGATATTCTTGATGTTGTATGATTGGTAATTTTCTAATTCGAATTTCGATATATCGTTTAATATCATTTGGAGGTATTATTTATGTTGCTTTTTTTTACTTTCCAATGGAAAAAATCTTATGTGTACAATTCTTTTAAATTTTGAAATGAAATGTTTAATTATTTCAAAAAAATATAAATGATTAGTCGAACAGCGGCATCAGTTTTAAAGAATTTGCAATCATTTTCTTTCCCTGTAACAGACTCTTATCAAAATGTAAATATCTCACAAGGGCATATTCCAAGTCCCTCATCTAATAGATAAGAACTATCGCATAGAATATACAAGCTGTTGACGCAGTAGAGTATTCTTCAGCTACATTTGAAATCAAATTTTGATCAAAAAAGTTACACAGTTCTTCCTCTAGTTTGAAAAAAATTATGATTGTTTACACTCTGTTTTTATCCTTCACGGTTATCCTGAATTTTATTGGTGAATATGATAATATAATATATGCATAATTTTGATAAATTTTGTTAAGCTTCACGCGAATCAGAATTTTTTCACACAGTGCAGATGAGTAATCAATAAACCAGAATCCTGAAAAGAGACATTTTAGACAAACAATTTTTTTTTCACAGTTTTTTTTTGACAGAATTTATGTGAAGGACACAGGTTTGATCATTTTTTATATAAATAGACATTTTAAACTACAAAACATAGAAGTATAGAGAAAATCATGGTATCGCGCGAGGAAGGCAAATATTCAACAGAGTAGTTTAATTTTGAACTAAAGAGTAATAATTTTTTAACAAAAATGATATAGGTCAATTTTTAGTCCAAAATCAATCTTTATCCAAAAAATTAAACTGAAATAATGAATCTTTAACAAAAAAAAATTATTTCCAACAAAGGGATCAACTTTTGACTAATTAGGTAAATTTTCAACCGAATTCAACCAAAAACGCTCGGTGTTGCTCCGTATTTACATGTTTATTTACTTAATAGTCAGATTAGGGACAGTACTTAAATTACGTAACTTTTTTTTTGCAAATTCAACTGTTTTGTTAAAAATTCATCTTTTTGGGTTAAAAGTTCAACTCTTTTCGTATAATCTTAACCTTTTGTTTAAAATTCATATTTTGTTGCTGATAATTCCACTGAAACATTTTTTGGATGAATGCCATTTTTTCTGAAAATTTGTCTTTTTCATTTGAAATTTCATCTTTTTTAGTAGAAATATTGTATCTTTCTTGGACAAAAATGCAACTTTTTTGTTGAAAATTTAACTATTTGCTATAAAATATACTTTATGTTTAAAATGTTTGTATTTTCCGTAGAAAAGTCTATTGAAATCTTTTCGGATGAAAATTCAACTCTTTTTTTAAAATTTGTCTTCTTAGTTTGAAAATTCACCTGTTTGAGTAGAAGAATCTTCATTTTCTTTGGAGAAAAATGCAACCGTTTGCTTGAAAATTTAACAATCTCGTTAAAAAGTCATACTTTTTGGTTAAAAAGTCATACTTTCTGGTTAAAAATTCAACTATTGAGCAGAAAATTAACTTATAGTTCACAATTCTTATTTTGGTGTTGGAAAGCGAATTGGAATCTTCTTTGGATGAAAATTTAACTATTTTTTTTCATTTCATCTGCTCTAAAAGATATATGTCATGTTTCTTGAACAAAAATGCAACTTTTCGGTGGAAAATTCCACTCTTTTTTGAAAATTTGTCTGTCTGATCTGAAGATTCAACTGCTTCAGCAGAAATTGCATGTTTCTTAGATAAAAATGCAAATTTTTTGTTTGAAATTCAACAATTTTGTTGAAAAGTCATCCTTTTTGGTTGCAAATTCTGCTGTTTCGTTGAAAATTCAATTTTTCCGTAGAAAATTTACTTTTTGGTTAACTTTAAGTTCAATTTGAGAGAACTCATCTGTTGTCAATCTATCTGTTTCAAGAGAAAGGTCATAGCTGGATAAGTATGTATAAGCTGTCCCAGCGGAATCTGTCCGAAATTTTTACCATCAGTTGGTACTAATTTGAGGTTCAATTCCCCGGAATTGATAAACATGTTTTGCTCGGAAAAGGCTGGACCAATGTCAGTGGGGAAGGAATATGTTATGGTTTTCAATGGAGGGCTGTTTTGAAAAAATATAAATATACGTTGCATTATACGGAAGAATATGTGAAAGTTTGAGATCAATTGGAGTGGCTGCTCACGGTGAAAAAAATTGAAAGTCTCCAGTGTACCACGCTAAATGCACGTCCGCCAATGTATAATGATGAGTCTGAAACCCCAAAAATTATTGTACCTTCTATTCATCCGGTATTCTCATCTGATATTCTTTCATATTTCATTTATTTTGTATCCTGAACTTGTTAATATGATATTCTCTTGTTTTTTTTAGCTTCTCACTGAACACGGTTTTCATATTGAAACTGTTCCGCATTCGACACCTTTCTTTTTATACCCTGATTTTCCGTTGGCGCGCATGCCCTTTACTGGCCCTGAAATAGCCAGATAGTTTTCGAGCCTCAACTCGTCTGCCAATGAGCGCTTGCCACGACATGAAGTGGCGTGAGGAGTTGCGAAGGCGACCTATGTTCTCTTTCGGTTACATATTTAGTCTCGCGTTCACGCGGCTAAGTAAGCGATTCCTCATCGTACAGGGTAATGTTTCGGTACAGAAATAGTAGTTGAGATTAGGGAAGCTCAGTCATTCATTTTATCATTTAAAGTCTTCGTCAGATCTTCTCTTGTTTTTTCCTTGTTTAGATTTCAGAAACTCAAGTCATTTGTTTCCTCATCTGATTTTGTTTCCCCGACCCCGATCCTCTTTCTCCTTTCTTCGGTTTGTTGACTGATTCTTCATAGTAAGGGGAAAGGTCTTTGTTAAGGAACAGTGGTTTGGATTCGAGATTCGTCATTGTTTCAATTTGAGTATGTTAAAGATCGTACTAATGTGTTGAAATTGCTGGTTCAGTCTCTCCATATTTCCGGGAAAACATAAATGCTTCATAAAGTATAAACCTCACAGTGTTGGAATTTTTAGCGTACTAGAGTATGTATGTGATTGTGCTAATGGAAACAGAACTGTTGGTTGCTGCTCACACATCGCTGCAATCATTTACTATTTGTCTCACGCAAGATATTTGGCTAAAATTATCAGACCTGCTGAAATCCTCAGTGGAATGTTTCAACAACGTAACATTGTCCCTGTTATTGAAAGTTGCAGTGACGAAGATTAAGAATATTGACGAATAGAAGATACCGACGATTGTGACAAGCAAGGGGAATCACCATGAAAAAGCACACCGAATTGTGAGAGGCGATGGGACTCATAATGAAAAATCACCCCGAATTGTGTACACCTGTTTTTGAAGTATCATTGGAATATTTTGAAGTACTATTGCATTTTTTTAACCATGGGCAGCCTCTCCGCTTGATCGCAAACTTTCACATATTTTTCTTCATAATTCAAGGTATTGTTAGACAAAAAACAAGGGAAGACAATACCCAAAATATGTAATCGAAGGAGCAAGCGAAGCAAGCAGAGAGAACGAAGGTCGCCTCCGTAATTCCTCACGCCACTTCATGTCGTGGCAAGCGCTCATTGGCAGGCGACTTGAGGCTCAAAAAATATCTGGCTATTTCGGGGCCGGTCGAGGCCATACGCGCAAACAGAAAATTAGGTTATAAAAAGAAAGGTGACGAATGCGGAACAGTTTCAATATGAAAACCTTGTTCAGTGAGCAGCCAGAAAAAACAAGAGAATGGTATATTAACCAGTTCAGGAGACAGAATAAATGAAATATGAAAAAATATCAGATGAGAATACCGGATGAATAGAAGGAACAATAATTTTTGGGACCATTTTTGTCTGATTTTCGAGCATTTTCAAAGTGTTTTAAGTCTAATGCCAGCGCAAGTGGCAGACTCCTCATCATACATCACCGGACGTGCATTGAACGTGGTACGCTGGAGATTTTTAATTTTTTTTTAACCACGAGCAGTCATTCCGATTGATCTCAAGCTTCCAATTTAAAAAAACTTGAAAAAATTTGGCAATTTTTTTTTTATCTTTTCTTCATTGTCTGAAATGTCCCATATTTTTTTTAAAACATCCCTTCATTGAAACCCATAACATATTTTTCCCCCACCGAAATCGGTGCAGCCGTTTCCGAGAAAAAAAAGTTTTTCTAGTTTTCGACTGGCCCCCATAACTCCCATAAAAAGGTTTTCTCAGATATAATCTTCAGGGGAATCGAACCTCATATTAGTAACAAATCATCGTTGAAACGTCGAACAGATTCGGTCGGGGCAGCTTATACATGCTTACGCTGCAATGCCCTTTCATTTTTCTTGGATAAAAATGCAACTGTTTGGTTAAAAATAGAACTATTTTGTTAAAAAGTCATACTTTTGGTTGAAAATTCTACTGTATTGTTGAAAATTTAAGTATTTCGTGGAAAATTTACTTTTCGTTCAAAATTCATATTTTAGTGTTAAAAAATGAACTGAAAGCTTTTCTGGATGAAATTTCAACTTAAAAAAAAATCGTATTTTTTTATCAAAAATTCATCAGTTTCAGTGAAAATCTCATCTTTCTCGGAAAACATTCAACTATTTGGTGGAGAATTCAACTATTTCGTTAAAAAATCGTCCCTTTTGGTTGAGAAAATTCGTCGTTTTGTATGAAGAATTCAATTTTATTCGTAGAAATTTATTTTTTGTTAAAAAATTCATATCTGGATCGTGAAAAGTCAAATAAAATCTTTTTTAACATAAAATTCAACTCTTTTCTTTTAATTTATATTTTTTATTTTTAAATTCGTCCGCTTTGGTTAAAAATTTAACTGTTTAGCGGAAAAGTCTTTGTTTTGGTTTAAAATTACTTCTGTAACTGAAAATGTGACTTTTCGATTTTTTTAAGATTGAAATTTTTGTGTTTAAAACTCCCTTGTTTTGGCAAAAAAAAAACAATTTTCTAGATTTAAAATTTCATTTTTGTTTGGTGAAAATGCGTCAGTTTCGTGGAAAACTAATTTTTTGCTGCAGTTATATTTTTTGTTTGTAAATTAAATGTTTATAGAAAAAATTCGTCTTTTGACTTAAAGGTTCAAGAATTTAGGTAAAATTTTCTTTCTTCAGTGAAAAATCTTTATTTGTTGAAAATTCGTTCTTTTAGTTATAAAAAACTGTTTTTAAATATAAATTTCATGTTTTTTAATTGAAATATAAACTATGACACTTTTTGTTGCAGTCTATATTTTCAGGTTGAAAATTCAACTACTATGTTAAAAATTTAATTATTTTGTTGAAAATTCAAGTATTTTGTTAAGAAGCTGTCTTTTATAGTAGAAAATACATTTTCCGGCTTAGAATAAATTAATAAATTTGTATCTGAAATACTCTTTTATTCCGTTCATGAAAGATTCTATGCTGATAAAAGTATTTCAAGATTATAATGCTGGTAATTGAATACTAATGATCAAGGTAAATGAAAAATCAGACAAGGAAAAATAGGGAATTTTGAAAATAAAGTTCGCGAACACTACCAGCAATAACTAGTAGAAAAATTTGTGGAAACTAAAAATTACGTAGAGAAAAATTTGGGATTAAAATTTTCTGTCAGATTGGGCGATACCCATTTGAGCACCGTCTACCTGCTTGCTCTAGTCCCACTACACAAAGCCCCTCACGCAGCTGAGGGATCCCCAGACATCAGCCGTCAGCCTTTTCCAGCTGGTGTTTCTATCTACTTAATGAGTTATAAAATACCAAACAAAAAATTATTATTTAATTTTGTAATCCTGTATCTCTTGTTGCAGAATTTAGTTCCCAGTTCGAGTGTTTGCCAAATGGGGACCCTATTTCTAGTGTTCCTCGTTCCAGACCTTCTCTTTCATTCGATCGACATTCTCGAGAAAGAACTCCTCTTCTTGCCGGATCTTCTTCAGCCAGTTCTCCTCCACTAGCCGAGCCTCTTCTTCATTTCAAGTCCAGGTCACCTCCACTAGCCGAGCCTTATCTACGTGCCAGGTCCAGGTCACCTGCTGTCATTCAACCTTTTTCTCTCATTTTTGGATTTACATCAGAAGATCTTAGATCCATTCGACTTATTTCCTACAAGAACCCGAAACGAATATTCAACCTTCGAAAATACGTTTTCCCTACCGATAAGCCAATTGGATTGAGAGCAAGGAACGTCTTCAAGCCTATGCCTACCGAAGAACAAATTGTATTATCAACGTCCAATGGTGAAATTTTCGCAGTATTAGACAAAATAAGTAGACACGTGGTTATTCGTGGTATATACAAACCTATACTTCCTTCAAGGTCGAAGCAGGCAAAAATAAACATGTACAGTGGCAAAGTTGAAGAATTGAACCCAGCAGACATCGCGGAATATCCATTGAGCCATAATAGTATATCATTCGCAAATAATTTTAGATTAGTACGTGTATGAATTGCAAATTTGTACACGGTAACTCACGTTTATATATAGGTCTTTCAAAATGAAGGTCAAAATATTGATAATTATGAATTAGTAATTTTCAATTCCCTTTCAAGGGTGGACGCTGGACTCCAAGTGAATTTCTTCTTGACCCGGAATTATACAAATGTTTATAAGAAAAAATGTAATGTCAAATTTTTAAGTTATGAAATAATTCAGTTTATAATAGGTAATTCTAAAATCTTTCACTTGAAGATATAATGTATACAATTTTTTCTTTTTTTTTGGAGGGATCCGACTAAAATTATGGATAATTGTGTTATATTTCATAATTGTTTTTTTACATTTAAATTAATTTGTCTGAGTGCGAACATCATTATTGAAAATTATAAAAAGGTAATGAGGCTATAAATAGGTAATATCAACAATTGTGTGCACTGAAGAAAATGGTTATTTGGGTCAACTATTCAGTTTCTAAGCAGAAATAAAATTAGGATGAATAGATCCATGTTTTACATTCTTCCATATTGTATTTTCTTGATGCCTTAGCTCGCTAAACTTATGGAGCTTAGTCGTATATGTTGCCTTTATAGTCCAATTATGTGGACAAGCACTGATGACGATGGATACTCTTCCACCATTGTTCTCATGGAAAACAATGTCGGGTCCATTGGCTCATATATACAGGGTGCGTCAGTTAAATCCGGACAGATTACAACTCAAATTTCCCGCCATACTATGCCTCCGCCAGATTTGACTGCTGGCGTTAAAAATAGCTTAGTGCTCCCATTAGAAAAAAGTAACCTCTAAATGTCCGCGATGTTGAGATAGAATGCTGAGTATAATCGTAGAACAGCCATTTTAGGGGGGATTCGCGCTGGGCGGTCAGCAACAGGAATAGTTCAGTTCTTTGGTTACCCGAGATCAACAGTTTATGATGATGTGGCAAAATATACCAATTACGAAGATTCCAAAGAAGGTTCTGGTATGCCGGCAAGAATCATAGCCTCAAGAAGACGCACCTCCCGGATCCCAGCAGTCGTTGCAAGGGCTCAAGCGCTGATTTCAGTGGATCCATGGAGATCTTTGCGAAAATTGGCATCCATATTACATGCTAGTGAACCAAATACTTCGTTGAATCGCCGATGAGGACTCAATGTGCAAATCATACACAACAAAGGTTCGAAAATGCTTTCCGAGGCTTCTAGAACGAAGCTAGTTGAAAGATGCAGTGTGCTGTTGTCGTCCTTGAAAAATGAACCTTTTTTCAAAGGGTTCTGGCCTCTTAACAGCCCAGATTTGAATCCACTGGACTATTACGTTTGGAGCGTGGTCGAAGGGGTCACTAGCAAATCTCGACATCCCAATGTGACGTCATTTAGGACCTTTTTTAAGTCAGTATCCGCAGAAATGGGCAGGTCTGCGTTACAGCATGCTTTGCACGCTTCTGACCATGAATCGAAGCCGTAGTTTGAGCTAATATGGGATACGTCGAATAAGGTTTGTTAATGGGGATCAGACAAATGCTGTGTGTGAAAGTTTTCTTGTGACTTTTCATTTACATTTGAAGAAATGCTGCTTGATACAAATTGTTTAATTTGTCCGGGTTAAGCTGATGCAACCTGTCATGATTCATCTGGATAGTTGCATCCGAATATAAGATATCGTATTTTTTTTCTTGAACGGACACAGAAAATCATGTATAGGAAGGCATCCATTCTGTTAACATTCTGAGGTTTAGGGCACGTTGTGGATGAAAATGGCCGGTACATCATTGAGTCTGTGCGTGTACTCTGTCTAGGCAATTATGCGACAGCCATCAATAATGCGTTCGATAGATTTGTTGGTATCTCCACACATTCGGATCCTGTAAACCACTTCTTGATGTATCACGTACTAGTGACAATTTCTAGCGTTAAAACCCCTGTTCTGAATTGCTATCATGAATTCCGCCGTTCCCAGATGCAGGACACCCTTTGTCAGCCAAACATTGGATGCTTCTCTGTCCGCTTTATGTATTTCTAACGTTTTGGGATGTTCGCCGTGGATAGCTTTTTGCTTTTATTGCGTTTCTTATCCCTCTATGGTTTTTACCCTGATATTCAAGGCATTCTGCGAGAACAAAGTCGAGGGTCTGTAATCGAGATTATGATAGAGGATTCTCTCGTCTAGCACAAAAGTTTGGTTTTGCTGCCTTCTTACACTACTTTTATTGTACCGACGCAGTCTATCAGTAAGAATATTAGGTCTTTGCCGTTGGGAGTCGATAATTGCATCCAATATTGCTGGTGTCGATGTCTCGAAGTACCGAGGGTGGATGATTTGAGTGACATGGTGTATCATTCTGGCTCTACTCCCTTTCTTATATTGAGTCAATCGACCCAACTTTCTCCTGACTCTGCTGACATTCATATCCAACCTGTTTTTTCACCGTGGACCTTATTTACTTTCTGGGGAGAAGACTGCATTTGTAAGTCTATTTCTACGACCTAACGTCCTAACGGTTGCTTCGGTTGCATAATACGCAAGAGCTTGCACCTCTAACGCAGTTACTCTCGCGTTTAGCTCCATAAGTAAAACCTTGTTAAATACATGCTCCATTAGTACACGTGGATATTTCGTGCTGTGCATCTCTTGCCGGGGATGCTTTGTGTTCTTTCTACATTACTGAACTCTTAGATATCATTAAAAAAATTTCTTTTAAGGTGCTGCAGTTCTTCTGGGATTTCGCTGTGTACATCAACGGAAACTTTAATGTTTGGATTTGCTATTAGCGATTCCGATACTTGATCTGTATATATCTCATCGCTTATGACGGCAACTTCAATCAGATCTTGGTTATCCGCACCTTTGTCGGTTTGTTCATTAATGGGAGGCTGCTGTTCCACTTACATTTTGATAGTAGCTGTTTTAGTATCCAGAACCAATCTATTGATATAGATTGAGTGTTCTTCGTCTGCTAGATTCTATTTCTTGATCTTGTGGCTAGATGGGGTACTTTGATCAAAAGAGACCATGATGTCCTCTCCTCATACTTTGTCCAATTTTCTCTGCCGGAAAATTAAGACGAATAACATCTCTGTTCATATGGTATGTCTATTTTATTCGCCTTCTTGTGTAGTTGGTGAAACACTGCTGCTGCCTCTGATTGAATTGGTCCATCTACTTGTAAAGGATGTTGTGGTACTGGATCATCATGATGTTGCGCAAGAATATCAATAGCACGATTCTGCTATATTGCTTCACCGGTCGCTGCTTGATTTTGCGGTGTAGCTCTCTCTGATTTTTATTATCGACGTTTTTTCCCGCCAAATTAACTTGTCATCCATTTTCCATTGCGCGGACTTCTAAGATTAGTAGATAACACAGCTCCGTAAAAAAATCGAGAAAATTACCCCTGGAGTCTGGCTACTTCTATTATATGTTTTCGGGGTCGCTGAATCCGAATTCGGAATCTGTTTGACCCCACCATGTCCGAATTTCCCATAACCTTAAAAAATGGGCCCAAAACCCCAATAAATCTTCTATTCATTGACCACTCAATCCTAATAAACCCTATAACTCCAATACCCTTAACACCTTAAACCCTTAAACCCATAACCCCTCACACCCATAACCTCAGAATGCCATAGCCCCAAAACCTCTGAACCCAGTCAAAGAGGGAAATATGCGCGTTGCAGCCCTGGAACACAGTATGCTCGAGTCATGCATGCTTCTTGAGCCTCAATCCCACATTCTTCAATAACCCGATAACTCCGCAATTCCATTACACAGTGAGGATAGCCTTATGTCAACTATTATGAGTGAAATCTTTGGACATCATTGCTGTACTACTTATTCGTGTTTTTGCAATCTAGTTCACCTCCACGTGGTTGACGGTGGGAAACGGAGTTCTTTCATGACCCGGCAGAGAACCTGCATAACGGCGCGTATACCGTCATGGCAAACACAAGAAACAAGTTTGCAATTCAGGGGGTGTTTTTTAACACATTCAGTGTGTTCCAGGGCTTCAACGCGTATATGTCCCTTTTTTACCGGGTTCGGGGGTGTTGGGGTTGTGGCATTTTGAGGATATGGATTTAGGGGTTATGGGATTGAGGGGTCGAGAAGTTATAGGGTTATGGGGTTATTGGGATTGAGTGGTCAATTGATAAAGGATTTATTGGGGTTTTGGGCTTGAGCCTATTTTTCAAGGTTATGGGAAATCATGACGTGATGGAGTTAAATGGACCCTAAATTTGGATTCAGCGACCCCGAAAACGTATGATAGACATTGTCAGACTCCAGGGGTAATTTTTCCAATTTTGTTTGCGGAGCTGTGTTATTCTTGATATCCTTTACATTAGATATCCCATCTCTTACTGCAACTTTCTCTATTCGAGAAGATTTTGCAGCAACCTCCGTCAAAAATTTATATCCTTCTTACGTTTTAGTTTACTCCAACTTGCTTTCGTAAGTGAGACAAATAACTTCCTTTTTTATTGCTGTATTTCAGTTGATGTTCTTCCACGGTATTTCTGTTCATATGGTTGGCTGCAAATCGGTAACACTAAACGATGCATCGTCAGCAAGCACAGTTAATATTCCGATGTTCACCACTTGCGCTAAACGTTCTTGCTAGTCAGCTTCTTGATTTGTTGAATCTACCAAAACATCTCGTAGCTCAATGTCATATATTTCGCTAATGGGATCCTAGGAAATCAAAAATATAAAGTAGACTCTCCATTTTTTGTATAGGTGTCGCAGTTCCTTTCCTTTTTATTGTCTGCCTTTCTAGAATAGGAAACGTATCTATCTCAATCTAAATTTGATTCAAAATATGAAAAGCGATTTCAAAATGTTTCAAACAATTCACATGACTACACGAGATGATAATGTATTTCAACGACTCTAAGGATTTCTTCAGGATTTCAAGTAGCTGTCTCGTCAAAACACATATTTCTTCAAAAAGTAGGTTTTCTGGGATTCTAAAACATGATTCTCTAAAACCCTGCTGTTTCTAATTTTGAAAGTAAATTTTCCGATCGCTGACAACGTTGGAAAAATTGTTCTCGAGGTGAATGAAAGTTTAGAAATGATATCGACTCCTTGCAAAAATTACACTTTTGACAGAATACCTACTACTATATCAGGCTGTCTTCTGCCCATGCTTAAGATATCTCTACTTCCCTTACTACATGTGACCAGATATGAATTTCTTGGAATGCATCATTTCTTTAAATCCGTCCCAATACCTTGCATGCTTCTATAAAAGCCATTCCTAAATGGCTTCTTTCAACGATAAGTACGAGATACCACAGTACAATCCCGGGCCCAGCGGGGCCTGTCAAGTTCCTGTTTTAGCCAGTGAATCTGCTTTCCCGTCAGCTTTAATATTTACATTGCCGGGAATACACGTCAGGCGGACCCACATTTTTTTGGTAACTACAAGAAGATCTTGAAGGCAACTTCGGATTACTCTGGAAGTAAATTCGTCAGATGCAAGAGCCTCAAGTGCGACTTGACTGTCAGAATGAATGTAAGTATGCTGGCCTTCATATTCTTGCTCACAAACTTCCTCTAGGTAAGTTTTAATAGCTTTTGTTCCGGCCTAGTAGACTTTAGGGAATGTGCTCAGTGCGTTTATTGTTTCAGCCCAGGATTACTTCTCATAGATTCCAGCCCCTGTTCCCAAGTAGTCTCTAAAGCCGAATGCCAAAAGAGGGTTTCAAGAAAAATAGCTTCACCAAGATTGGATCAGGTTGATAGCGAGAATAGTATTCTCAAATAGCATGCGTTTAATGATATCACGTCCATGGGCATCCGTTGTCGCAATCTTCCTTATATCAAGGTGCAATGGCCGGATTTCTAGAATGACCTCAAGAGCTGCTGTTGGTGTTGTTTTTTCAGCATCTGTAATCGCGAAGCAGAAAAACCTTTCGAGCCTTTCCAATTGCATCATAGTATTGATTAGCTCAGCCAGTGCTCACCAGATCGTTGATGCATGTGATATTCGGGGTCTGATTATCATTCTCTGTAACCAGTGAGTAATCTTGGGCTTTAAGCCCCAAGTCTTCCCTGTTGCTTATCTAGAGGTCCAGAAAACTACCCTAGGTTTCTTCACCGCTTGATCAACATGGAGATTCCTGATAATTTTTGATCAAATATAACTCCTAAGTACTTTGATGCCGTTCTGCTTTTCAACATGAAGTGCGTCCACCTAATTGCTGTTTTACTAACTCCACGTGATTGAGCAGAACCGTATATACACTAGTTAGGGTTTCTCTTTCATGCAAAGGTCCACTAATTATTCTAGTTTTTTCAGCATGAAAGAGGTCGAGCTAATCAGTCTAAAGAATGTTGCCATATAGTAGCTATCCTTACCCGGTTTCGGGAAAAAGATTGCTTCCATCTTACTCCATGTCACCGGGGTGTACTCTATTGCTAGGCATACCCGAAAGATGCGCACAATGAATCACTAAGAACTGCTATCCTTCTTGAATTGATGCAGGAAATGTTCGTATATGGTGTTGTATATTAATTTAATCCTCTCTTTTTTCCTAACCTTGAATCACCTTAGCAATTCTAGGTCTTGGCAATTGCTAGGAAGTTTAAGCAAAAATGCTGAAAACTTTTCTCTAATTTCCAGGCAAAAGTCGAATGTCGAATCGAATTAGGTTAACAATTTTTCGCCTGGAGTAACATTTTTAAACCGTTTAGTAGCCGGATTACCCGACTGGTTCTCGTCCGGAATTCAAGCCAAAATCGGACTACATTATCGCGAAGATGCTAGCCGGATAATGGCCGATCCCCCCAGCTGGTGCCCGGTTGGAACTGGGCTATTCAGAAGGATCCCTGATCCCTGGATTATTAAAGCAAGTAACTAGAAAACAGATTCGTAAACAAATTCGATCTTTGATCATCTCGTTAATTTAGTGCGGCTTGTTTGACGATCAATTTATATCGCACTGGGCTAATCAATCTAGGCAAGAGAGAACTTCTATTATCCTGAATCGTTAGAATCCGTCGCCTTCATATAGTCAACTTTGGAAGAGAACGATTCGATTCAAGACTCATCAAGCTCATGCGAGTTTTTGCAATTCTTGCAGACGCTCATGCAGAGCTTGGTGCTCTATCTTGAGTCAACAGCTAAACATTTCACCCTGTGATAAGTATCTCTCATCTTCTGGATCAAAAAAAATTTTTGTACTTGAAGTTTACATAAATTTCCTTTAAATTTGAATTTTAGTTTATGATAAGTATGTGTGATCTTTGACTCATAAAAGCTTGATAATCCATACATGCAATCGATAAATCAAATTCCTCTATAGATATTCTTCAAATTGTATGATTGGAAATTTCCTAATTTGAAATTTTATATATCGTTAAATAGTATTTGAAGATATAGTTTATATTGTTTGTTTTTAATATTCTAATTGAAATATGCTTGAATGTAAAATTCATTTAAATTTTAAAATTGAATTTTCAATTATGAAAAAAGCATAGAGATTAGACAAATAGCGACGTCAGTTTTAATGTCAATATCAGCCAAATTTTTCTCCTTGAGGCAGACTTATGAAGTATAAATATCTCCGGAGGGCATATTTGCAATCTCTAATCTATAAGATAACGATCGTCGAATAGAATATACATGTAAGCTAATGAAGCGTGGGAGTATGCTTTAGTTAACTTTTAGTTGAATTCTTAATAAAAATATTACTCAGTTCTTTTTCTAATTCGAAAAGATGAAGAGTGTTTACGCTCTGTTCTTATCTTTGACGGTTACCCTTAATTCTATTGGTGAATATAAGAATATAATTTATGCACAATTTTGATAACATTTCTTTCAACTTTACGCAAATCATAATTTTTTTCGATATACTTCAGAATTTAGATGTTCGCTGATGGAACTTCGAGAAAAAAATAACTTTGACACTGTAAAATGTACATGGGGGTAATTAGTAATTAATACCATTTTCTCTACCATTGAGAACCAAACGCGAACAGTTCTATTTCAGAAGCATGTGGACACTTTTAGAGTAGGAACTAGTTTAGAAACAAAAACTGAAATCGGGAAATGGGCAAAATTATGAAATATCAGATACTGTAAGATTGCGGAAAAAAGGGAATTTATCAGTCTAAATAATTCAGGAATTGTTAAATAATTGCTTCCACATAGAGGATGCTTAGAAATTTTTTAAGTGATAGACAAACTAAACTTTTCATTTCTATTAATTTGATAACAGAAATTTACAAGAAATTAGACGGCGGTGGCCGCTGATTCGAATTCGACGCCGTCGGCGTGGCGGCGCGGCGGCGTTCGGCGCGCCAACCAATTAGGAATTAAAGTAAACCGATTTGAATTGATATTTTATGCTGGGAATTGATGTTTTATTTCTTCTTATTTTTATATTTTCCAAAGTGTATGTCAAAACAAAAATGCTGAACTAGACCGTCACGCCGCACAGTGGGGAAAAAGTGACTTTTTTGGTCCAAAACAACGTACAGCCCACAATTATTGACCAATTTTGACAAAAAGAATTTTAAAAAAAGCTGATAAGATTTCGAAGAGAGCTGTCGTGCCTGATTTTTAAATTAGCTTTCAATTTTCATACAAATGCATTAATCAGGCATTTTTCAACAGAAAAATTCATTTTTTTCTATGTCAATTTTTTTTATTTAGAAGCTTTGTGATGATTTTATAAAAAACCATAATTTGATGATTATTCTCATGATAATAATTGAAAAAATTGACATAGTAAAAAACGAATTTTTCTGCCGACAAATGCCTGGTTAATGTAGATGTTTATCAAATTTGTTTATAATTTTAACAATAATCATCTTAAGAAGGAATTAAAAAAAAAAAAAATCGTGCCGCCCCCGCTGATAAAAATTGCTCAATTTGCCGCCGCAGTTTAAAAGTCTGTCGGCGCAACCCTCTTCAAAAAATACAAAATTACAAAATAATACAAAATTCCTCTCAACTACCATGTCAAATCAGACCAATCAAATTTTTAATTTGGAATGGTATTTTTTCATGCTGGAAAAGGGAAGGGAAAAGTTCTGTTGCACCCTGTCCCTTGCACAGCTTCAGATGCGTGAAAGCAGATGGTATTTTTATATTCAGCATCAAGACGGCTGGAATCAATTACAAAAAATTTTTGCCTCAGATATTTCTGAGATTTTCTTTCGGCAGGGATATGAAAAATTGCATAACCTCAAGTTCTTTTTATATTATACAGAAGTAAATAGAAACGTGACAAATTGACAGCTTTGTTGAAAATTACATTGACAGAACACGTTCTCAACTCATGATATACAAACAGACGATTGTGTATTTAGGAAAATTTAGTCCTCTATTTCTTGTTGCAGAATTAAGTTTTCAGTTTGAGTGTTTGCCTAATGGCGAGCCTATTCCCGGTGTTCGTCGTTCCAGACCTTTTTTTCCACTTGAGCTACCTTCTCCAGAAGAAACGGCTCCTCCTGCCAGATCTTCTTCAGCCAGTTCTTCTCAACCTGCCGAGCCTTCTCTTCGTGCCAGGTCCAGATTCCCTGCTGTCATTCAACCTTTCAACCTTGTTTTTGGATTTACATCTGAAGATCTTAGATCGATTCGACTTATTTCCTACAAGAACCAGAGACGGACATTTGAACTTCACAAATACGTTTTCCCTTCCGATAAGCCAATTGGATTGAGAGCAAGGAATGTCCTTAATCCTATACCAACTGAAGAACAAATTGTAGTGTCAAATTCCAATGGTGAAATTTTTGCATTATTAGACAAATCAGCCAAATACATTGTTTTTCGTGGAATATATAAACCTATAGGTCCTTTAAGGTCAAAACGGGCAAAAATAAACATGCACAGCGGCGCGGTTGAAGAATTGACCCCAGAAGAAATAACAGAATGTCCATTAAGCCATAGGTTCAAATTAGTACGAGTGTGAATCATAATTTTCCACACCGCAACTCACGTCTATGTATAGACCTTCTGAAATAAAGGTCAAAACATTGATAATTGTAATTTTTACTTCTCTTTTCAGGATGGCCAGCGGCCCGGGAGTAAATTTCTTCTTGACCTTGAATTTAGCAGATTTTCAGAAGAAAAAATGTCATAGGGAATGTTAAGCACACTTGTAAAAGTTTAAATTTTAAATTAGTTCCACCTTGAATACGAGTGTCTACTTAAGAAAATGTACTTGAATGTGCTTAAGAAAATTTACAGCTCAGTGTTTATTACTTGAAATGAAATCATTTCGGGCTCGCATTCGTAAATTTTAATGACCAGAAAACTTTTTGCAAAATTGAGAGAAAACCGCGAGGGGAATTTTGTAAATTAACAAAACGCTGAAGCTGCTTTCCTTAAAGCTCTTAAAGCTCTAACGTATACTTTCTCATCCCTTGTCTCGCATTCGATCAAAGTGTGTTCAAAATGCAATATTTTTGATAGTATGTTAAATTATGTTAAATTAGATTTACGCATTAACGATTTCTACAGGCTTCATTAGGACTGGTTACTCAAATATTGCAAAATAAAGTTAAAATTTCATACTTGATTATTATATTTTTTTATTCAACCTAAGAAATACATACAGTAAAATTATTGATAAATTATACAGCTTTTTAAGGGATTAGATTGTAATTGAAGATAATTGTGTTATATTTGATCATCATTTCTGAAAACTTCAAATAATTTGTCTCAAGGCTAAGATCAGTATGAAAAAGTATCAAAACAACGTGATTCAGTTGTATCCGACACTCGATCTTTATTTTTCCCAGCACCCATGTCGTCGATTCCGAAAAGCTCTTTCTTATCTGTAGGGAGTTGACCAATAAGAGGCTGCTGCTCCACTGTCATTTTGATGGTATCTGTTCCAGCAGACAAAAGCAATCTGCTAATAGTTATTGACAGTGTTGGTTTGCTAGATTCAATTTTTTGATTATTGTGGCTGTATCAGGTACTTGAGTGAAAAAAGACGATGATGTTCTCTCCTTATACCTTGCCTTACTTTTTCTGCTAAAAAAGGCGAATAACATCTCTGTTTTTACGTTCTGTCCATTTCAATTGCCTTCTTATTCTCTGAATCACTGCTGCTGCCTCTAATTGAATCAGTCCATGTTTTTTTTTTTTTTTTTTTGGAGAGGAGGTGAGAATGCATTTACGCACTAAGTGTGGGACTCGACCTAAAACGGTAATACCCACTAAACTCACCTCCTCTTTCCGCTAACCGCTCTTTAGGGTGCCAGCTTGGCATTCTTCTGATCGTCATCCAACCAGGATGCACGCATCGTCCTCAGTAGTGTGATGGTACCACACAACGGGCTCGTCGGCCTTCGACATCCTGGTTGGGTATTGCTTGTCTAAATAGCGCGTCCTTGAGGCTTCCTTGACAAGGCTGCCTCTCGGAACGCCCTACACCTCATTGTCCCGGGACGATGATCTGTCCTGGGCTCATCTTCCTTTGTGGCACAGAGGAAGCACTGCGGCGAACTTTCGCACGCCGCAGCCCTATGTCCCTCCTTGCCACATCTCCAGCATAACCTCGTGCGGTCCGGGCCATCGCAACCGGCTGCCATGTGGCCGAAGCCAAGGCAGCGGTAGCACCGAACCCTTTCCACCTTTTTTTGTACACGACAGGACACCCACCCCACCTTCAGGTGTCCTGTGCGTACCAATCTCGCGGATAGTTCCTCGGCCAGCTACACGAAAGCCTTTAGGTTGCCCCTGAAGGCTCTTTTCGTGAGGCTGACCTTCACCTCTCCCACTCCTTCGTCACCGAAGTGGCTTCTTACAGCCGCTTCTACTTCACCGGCCTCCGTTGTTGGATCGAGGTCCAGGACCTCGATCTCGGTACGGGGTACGATCTCGCGCACAGTACCCCCCACCCCAACCGCCTCCTTGACAGCAGCCGAAAATTCGGCCCTGCCCTCTGCTGCAGGTCCAAGCTCCACAAGGACCCCGCCCTTCCTGGTTTGCCTGACCCCCCTGATTTTTACACCAAGGGTGTCCGGCTTCACCTTCAACTTGAGATCCTTGAGGACCTCGGCGTAACTTAGACCCTCGGCTGGTTTGATAAGAACCGCCTCGGGTCGAGCTCTTCTCTTCATCTTCCTCTCCGCTTTTGGCGTCTGTGCTGCAGCTGCATCCCTCTTTCCTCCCTTTTTGGGCGTAGACGTCGCTTTCGCAGCAGCGTTGCGGGTCTTCGCCTTCTTCTTCGCTGGCCTGGGCTCGTTCGCCTCGACGGGACTCAGTGTGAGCTCCCGCTCGCACTTCCCAAGTTTGGAGGCGGGAGTTTCTTCAGCATCTTCAGTCTGAGTCCCCGTCTGGCTTACGTTCCTTCTCTCCGGCGTATCAAGGTGTTTTTCTCCCACCTCCTCTTCGACATGCTTGATCGCTTCCTGGTAGGAAAGTTCGGCAGAGCCTAGGGTCTCTGCCATCCTCTCCATTAGAACCAGGGACTCCTTTAGTCCATTCCTGATAGGCATGAACATGTTCCTCTTCGTGGCGCAGAAGTCCTGCAACCTCTCCAACACATCGTCCAACTCAATATATATTTTTCTAGCCTCCGTCATCTTTACCTCCGCATTTCTTTGGTCCTGTCTGGACAACTTTTCACTGTTGTCCAGCACTTCTACCACATCTAGATCTTCTTTCAACTCCTCACACACTCTTCGGTTTATGTTTACTTCATGCGCCATTTAAATTCCCACGAGGTTTTTCCTTCGGGACCACCCCTGGACATTGCCTGCGACTGCTTATTGAGTGGTGTAACCGTATTCAGCAGGAACCCTCGGTACAGGGCCGCAACAGGAAGAGGTCATGGTTTTTTCTCGGTGTGTCCTTCACCCAGTCTGTTTGGTTCGCGGGGCCTATTTTATTTCAGCCCTACCCTCTGTTTCCAGCGAGAATTCCCCCATCCGCCACCCGGGGACGCGCCACGTATGGGTTACAGACTCCCACTGTGGGAATCAGTCCATGTACCTCCGGAAAATATGGTGGCACTATTATCGAAGTTTTTCCCCGTCAAATCAACCTGTCGTTCAATCTCCATTGCAAGGACTTCTGAGATAAGTACATTATTCCTGATATCTTTCACCTTAGTGATACGATCTCTTACTGCAACTTTATATTTATAAGGATACTTAACAGTAATCTTCGACATGGATTTGTATCCTTTCTACTTTCAAGTTTACAACATCGCGCTTTCGTAATAAAGATGCATCATTTTCTCTTTGATTGCTGTATTCCAGTTGATTCTGTTCCACGGTATTTCTGTCCATATGGTTGGCTGCAAATCGCTAACGCTAGCTCATGCATTGCCAGCAAGCGCAGACGATGTTCTACTATTTACCGTTCAATGTGGACGTTCTTGCTGGCCACCTGCGCTGGTTCTGGTGGTACCCCGACGATCTTGGGGAAGCTACCATCGTTTAAAAATATTAAATAAACTCTTCATTTTTCGTATATGTTCCGGTATTTCTCTTAGTTCCTTTTATCTTCGTCGTCTACCTGTCTAGCATAGGTAACCCTTCCAGTAGGAATGCCAACACCAACATAGCCATCAAAGTCATGAGAGGGAAGCTCAAGCCCTACCGAAACACCAACGTGTCTACCTAAATCCGAGGGGTTGATTACTCGAAATTGGAACGCACAGTATAAGAAATACGTGGAAAATTTTACTAATGTGATTCAAGTTTTTTCTAAACATGTACACTACAACTCAAGATTTCAAAGATTTCTTTGGATTTCAATATAATATGAGGAATTTCAATGAATTTCTTTAAGTTTTAATGGTATCTCAAGAAATGCTACAGAGATTTAAAAGATTGAACTGAATCTCAAAAATTGCATTTGAAGTTGAATATAATAAGCGACTTCAAATTATTTCAAACAATTTCTGATCATTTCGCGGGACCAAAATGTATTTCAGCAGATTCTGTTTTCTCGTCAGCTCCAATATTTTCATGCTCAAAAACACAGGACAGGCTCCGTTCTACTAGCAACCTTAACACGATATTAAAGGCAACTCCGGACTAGCTTGGAAGTAAACTCGTCAGATGGAATACTTGATACGGCTTGACTGTCAGGATAAATTCAAGTGTGCTAACCTTCATATGCCTCTTTACAAACTTCCTCTGGGCAAGCTTTAATAGCTGTTGTAATGTCAGCCCTGTATTTCTTCCCATATATTCCAGCCCCTGTTCCCGGGGATTTTTTAAAGACGTCTGTGTACCTAAAGATACCTCCTGGTGCAGATAATTCTTGCATTTTACCTCCACCATGTCATTCTTTCTCTTCAAGGAAAATGAGATTGAAGGGTAACATGAAGGATAGTTTCCTCGACATAATATCAGTTTGCGTAGCAAGAATAGTATCCTTGCATAGCATGCACCAACTGATGTGATGCAAATCTGTCACCTCAATATCACTAAGGTTACCCCCTACTAGAAGTCTATAGACATCCGATGACAGAATCTTCTCAAAGTGCTGATGTTGGTGTTGCTTCCACAGCAACAGTAATAGTTGAGCAGAAAACCTTTTGGAGGCTTTTTAGTTCTTTCAGAGTACTCATCAGTTAAGTCCTTGACCACCAGATCGTTAATGCATGTGCTTCTTCGAAAGTGGGTCTGATTATTACTGTATATCACCAGTAAGTAATCCTCGAATCTCAGCCCTTTTTCCCCTTCTATGCATGTAAAGCCCGAAGAAGCGATCTTAGCTTTCTTTACCACTGCGTAAGAATGGAGATTGGAGATAATTTTGCGTCAAATATCACTCCTAAATACTTTGCTGATTTCGAAATTTCTACACCATAGCTCTATTGTATTGAGCGCTGATTGCGGGAGATACACTAAGGTGCCTTCATGTTTCCCTTTTATTAAGAACATCAAGTCACCTTTATAACATTAAGTGTGAAAATCCGATTCTTTCGAAGCATAAATCGGGGAATCAATGGCAGGTGCCAACTGGATGGACAATAGAACTCATCCCTGTGGGCAATCTTGTGAAACTTTAGAGTGTTACTGAATGGCCCATCGATGTCTAGAAGCGCTGAAATTGGTTAGGATTTCCTTTTTCACGTGAAGATCCATTAATATTTTTAGTGTTTTCAGCATGAACGAGGTCAATCCAATCGATCTGAAGAATTCTTCCTCATGGTAGGTATCCTCATCCGGTTTTGGAATGAAGATTACATTCACCTTTTCCCACGCCACCGCGCCAGGGTTGTACGCCGTTGCCATTGCTCAGTACGCCAGAAAGATGCCGCTCAATGGACCACCAAGTCAGTCATTCTTCTTGAATTAATGCAGCAAATATTTTATCATCTACTGCAGCTTTTAATTCTGTGACTTTTTCAACTACTTACCTAATTTTGGAGTGATTGGTAATGCGCCTGACTACTTTCTAATTTATCTTCACGGCCCTAAAAGTTGGTGTTCCTAAGCGGTATGAGGCATGGCCCGCCCCCTCAGTCGTATAATCCAACGCCGAGCCCGAGAAGTGTACCCTCCCTAGGTGCTCTAGGATTTCATTAGTTGTCTTAGCCGTCTTGCTTAGCAGCAGAATTAATTCCCTCAATTGAGATGAAAAGTTAAATCTCGAGGTTCTGTGGATTGTAGCAGGTATATTCTGTTCAGGTGTATTCTAAATTACCAGAAAACATATCTTCCATCAGTCTCTAACAGCATTTTGTATATTATTATTGTATATTGTTAATGTGGCCCTGTATAAATCCCAGTCTCCATTTACTTCAGCCCTGTGAAAATGCGTCTAGTATCCTTATTCAGGTCCTCCAGACCTAAAGATCCCCTTGCGTGGCTCCCTGTCTGTCTTTTTGAAACGAAGAGGACAATTGTCCTCATACTCTTTTTCATAGCTTTCATGGGCGAGAGGCGCGAGAGCTCAAGCGAAGAAGGAAGCGGCTGCTGGCCCGCTGATTGGCCGAAACACCGACACTGGAGTCACAACGGAGCGATGGGGATACCGTACTTCGTGCCGTCTTCTGTCGAACTCGCTCGCCTTGCGCCATTTTGAAACGAAGTCTTTGATTCGAGATTAAAAAAAGTTTAAAAATAAAAATCTTAAAACAACTGACATGCTGGAATCCCTAATGGTGCGAAGCTTTAAAAAAAGGATCTCAAAAAGCTAAGGAAGGTAAATACAATAAGTGCGTTGTTATTCATATTATTTACAAAAAAGCTAAAGATTACACAGCTCCGCCAAAAATATCGAGAAATTACCTTCGGAGTCTGACTATGTCTGTCATATGTTTTCGGGGTCGCTGAATCCAAATTGGGGGTCCATTTTGTACCGGGTTCGGGGATTTTGAGGTTATGACATTTTGGGGTGATGGGTCAGAGGGTTTAAGTGGTCACTGGTGTTGAGTGGTCAATGGTGAGAGGATTTATCGAGTTTTTAGACCTATTTTTTAGGTTATGGAAAATGCTGATGTGATGGGGTTGAATGAACACCGAATTTGGATTCAGCGACACCGAAAACATATGATAGACATGGTCAGACTCGAGGGCTGATTTTCTCGTTTCCTTTGTGGAGCTGTGTTATTTAAGGTTGAATTAGATTTAAAATATTTGAACATCCCAGGGAGTGAGCCGTTTCCAAAGAACAAGTATATATAAAAATATTGGGACTTAGGGAAAGTTCTCGCGTTGAGATTCCCTATTTTAGTTTGAGCGTTGGATAGAGAGAGAAGGAGAATATAGACAGCGGGCGCACGCGGGTAGCGCGCGACCGTCAGAGTCTCCTATCACTTGCTCACGGTGTTATCACGTGCTCGTGAAAAACCCGCCGACACAGCTGCACCACTCAATGGGAGAAAGCAAGCTTGTTTTCGTAAACATACTTGTCAACAATTAGCCGGAAAATTTGCCACTCGAGTTTTGCTCTGAAAACCAAGCTGAGATTTCACGTGATCAAATGTAAATATCTCCGAAGGACATATTTGACGTTTGTTAACTGAGAGATAACGGTTATATTACACACTGTATAAGCTTATGAAGCATTATCATGATTATCAGCAACATTCTCAACAAATTTCTGTATTAAAATATCAATCAGTTCTTCTTCCACTTTGAAAATATGAGGATTGATTGTAGTCTGTTCTTATCATTGGCGGTCACCATGAACTCCATTGGTAAGTATAATAATATAATATATGTGTAATTAAAAAAATTTTTCAAAGCTTTATGCTAATCAGAATTTTTCATTTAATCTGCACGGAGCAACTTTGTACGAACACAACTGTGCTTGTCATAAGTAAATACAAAATTAAGTTCACACAGTACATGTGGGTAGCTTGCAATTAATATTGAGAGATATTAGTTGGTTTTTATGTGAAAATATTATATTCAAGTGATAATATAGAAAGAAAAATTAGATAAAAATTAAATAATAGGAGAAATAAGAATCTTTATCAACTTTGAGTGGGATTTTCATCATTGCTCCAAGCAAGGTACTAAAGATACTGTTAATATTTTCAATAAAGGGGGAGATCACGATAGCAATTGTGGGCCTGGATACAGACATCTGAAATTTGTATACACTTTCTCTAGAGCAGAATTATTTCGGCAACACCAGCCCCCAACTACATGCTCGCGCATATCCATTCCCGCCTCAGTCGTTTTACATATTCCGTTTAGAGAGTAGAGATTAATTAGGCGACTTGCTTCATTTTTGTCAAATATCAGAAAATTATTATTTTTGGTTTATAATGAAGAGCAATTTTTATTGTGAGTTATAGAAAAGAGAATTTCGAAAGAGAGTGCAATCTCCACGAGCAGAGAGGAAGAAAAGTTAAACACCTCAATTAGTTTGAAAAATACAGCATTTCAAACAAAATATGCTGCAATGCATAATTAGAGAAAAAGTTTATAATTTTTATGTCAATTTTTTTGTCTACTGGTCTAAAATCAATATTTTGAATATTGATTATTTAAATGTTGTGAAAGAATGCTCTCTTGTTCTGCTGGGATTCGAGTCCAGGTCTTCCAAGTTGCCGGTCTGATGCTCTACGTGGGTTACAGAAATTCAAACCACATACACAACTTATGATATACCAACATACGATTGTGTACCTAAGAAAAATGTAATTCTCTATTTCTTGTTGCAGAATTAAGTTCACAGTTCGATTGCTTGCCTAATGGCGAGCCAATTCCTTATGTTCTTCGTTGCAGAGCTTCACATTCCTCAGACGGACATTCTTCAGAAGAGCCTCGTCCTCTTGTTCGACCTCCTTATGTCAGTCCTCCCTCATTTGTCGAGCCGTCTGTTCGCACTAGATCCAGGTCTCCTATACTTTCTGAGTCTTCTTTTCATGCCGAATCCAGGTCTCCCTCTTCCATTCTACCTTTTTCTCTCGTTCTTGGATTTACACCTGAAGATCTTAGATCTGTTAGACTTATGGCCTACAAGAAACCGCACAGGACATATGAACTACGAAGATACGCTTTTCCACCCAATAAACCAATCCGGTTGAGAGCAAAACATATGAGCCTTCAGCCCGTGCCTACCGAAGAGCAAATTGTATTATCAACATCCAATGGTGACGTCTTCGCATTATTGGACAAGTCGAACAGACAACTAACTTTTCGTGGAATATTTAAACCTTTTTCCGCGCCTTTTATTCAGAAAGGCGGAAAACGGGTAAAGATAAATATTGACAGCGGCAAAGTTACAGAATTGACTCCAGAAGAAATCACGGAATGTCCATTAAGCAGCAGCTACACAATTTCAAAAAGTTTTAAAATATTCCGTGTGTGAACCACAACTTCTCGCAACTTTATTCAGGACTAAATAATTTTAAGTTGAGTTGTTCAAAATAGAAACCCTGGAATCGTGAAAATGTCATAGTGTGTTTGAATGAAAAAATGTCAGTCAAACATTAGTTCAGCTTTAATTTGTAAAGCTTCAAATTTAAGAGAGTTCTACTTTGAATGCTTCAATTTGCAGTTCAGATTTTATCACTTTGGATTAAAAAAGTTCCAGCTTCAGGAGCCTGTGTTACACAATTCCAATGATCGTGGTACATTTTTTCACACAGGGAGTAAGCGTGTATTTTGTTCCTCGATTGAAACCGCCATACTGCTTTTGTTAAAGCTCTATATCATGTTGGACTCCATTATATTAAATGTATGTTGTAATAATTGTAGTACCTCTGTCCAGGACAGGTTGTTCATACATTGTAAAATATTGTCCAAATTTTGTTTTTTAACATTAATTAATTTTGGTTACCCTAAACAAATGTATACGAGCAATCTTCTCAAGATTTTTTTAGTATGTTGGGAAGCTTGTCCCTAAATGTGACTTTTCCAGTGATTCAAACAAAACTAAGGAGATTGCGATTATTTCTGCCGATTTTTTTCACAAAATAAGAATAATTTTGCTTCAAGCTAAGTTTAGGATGCAAGAATATCAAAAGGTAATAAGACAACGAAGCTATATAATTTCAAAATTAATATCTTTCTCAATATCCTTCGGGTTCCTAAACTCAAGAAGAATATTACTTGGAATTAAATAAATGTAGTACTGAACACATCCAATAAAATGTTGTTTAATCTAACAAAATTTTCCTTGTCTCAAGGAACTATGCAGTTTTGTTGTTAGAATAATCCTTCATTTACTATTTTTGGCAATTTATTTTCGGAAATTTACTAGTTTCGGGAACATGAAATTTCGAGAATTTACTATTTTCGAGAATTTAAAGGTTTTTTTTTACGACGATTAACTACTTAATTTGGATATGATTTCAACTCGCAGAATACATTTCTCGCGTAAAGGTGGTAGTTGGGCGTACACTTTAAACAATGAATAATACAAACAATAAAATAGCCTTGGAATGGATTGAAACTTAGATTGGCGAGAAATAGGGTTGAAATATGGTGAGGAGTAGATAGTAAATCACATCGTAGCCAATGTTTGGTTTGATTTTGAACGAGAGAATAAGACGGGACTGAAGTAAAATATTTCTTCTGGGATAGTTTATATGATACTATAAGTACTTGCGATCATGATGAAAGAATCATTCTGCTAGAAGATATGAATGAGTGGGTTGGCATCCAACGTCGAGGTACAAAAAGGGTGCTAGCTAATTTTGAGGATCCAAGAACAGATGGTAACGCAAGAAGATGAGATATGGAGAGGAAAGAGAACAAAAAAAAACAGAAACAAACGCGAATCAAGATTTAGAATCCAAAGAAACCGAAAGTCCAAATAGAGTATCAGAATAAGATAAACCAGGGCATAGATTAGGTAACTTGGAAGGCGCCAGTAGACAGAAAAGATATAGATATAGATATGCTATGCTCCGGGATGTCATTGTTAAGAGTGCGACTAGAGTGTGTGGTGTTGCGGTTGTATTACGAATGTTTGATGATGCGTGGTGAAATGATAAAATCCGCGTAGCCGACCACAAAAAGGAGCAAGCACGTCACAGAAAATGGAAAATCACTGGTCTTAGATATGAGAATCGAAATATACTTGAAAATTATTAGAGACACAAGAAGAGGAAAGTAAAACTACTAGTCAAGGAAAGTGAAGATAAAATCCAAAAAGAAGAGGAGAAGGAAATGCAAAACGATTTTCAAGGACGCGAGTAACTGTTTTGTAAATGGACGTTGAACAATATGAAGGAGGTAAAAGTGCAGAGTTAGCCAGCATGAGAAATAGCAAGGGTGGAATGCTATATGATACGGGCGCGATACTAGACGCTTTGAGGGACTCTTTGAAGGAATTATTGAGAGGGGAAGCTGTAAGGCACCACAACTGCGATATAGAACAAGATACGTTAGAAAACCCGGTTGAGAGATTATGTGCCTCTGAGGTTAGGAATATATTTAAGAACTTAAGAAATGATGAGGCACCCACGACGAGCCAACAGCACGCAGTATTCCCGAACGGTCACCCATCCAAGTACTGACCGCGCCCAATACTGCTTAACTTTAATGATCTTAAGAGAACTGGTGTTTTCAGCATGGTATCGCCGTTGGCTTTTGATTGATCAGGATAATTGTAGAAATTTCATAATTTGATATAACGGCATGTCGTGTCATATAATTTTGAATTTCACAAAAAACGATGATTTCAAAGATGTTTTTTGCTATTGAATTTCTTCTTATTATCGGTTTTTACAAATTTTTGGCAAAAGGTTGAATTTTAATAGATAATGACCTATTTTCTCAGGAAAAACATGATTCACGACTCTATTGTTTGTAATCTTCAGTTATTTTTTCTGTGGATGAAATGATTGAAACCAGTTTATTTTTGATGAAAATTTTTTTTAACTAATGAATATGTTTGGACATTATTTTTTTTCTAACTGAAGACGGTATGTTTGTGGAGAATGATTTTTTCGAATAAATAAGCTTTGATTGATCAAATTTAAAGTATTTTCTAAAGTTTTACTGATAATATAATTTCAGTTTTTGAAATTTCATGAAATTTTGTAGTCTCAAGACTTATTTTATGCACGATAACTACCTTGATACAAATATTGAATTCTAGATATTACTAAGATAAAAGCGTTAATTATATTCAGACAAGAAGTTTATCATTCTCGAAATATGATGTACAATAAAATTGTGCTGACATCAAATTATATGAAATATGTATTTATCTGAATCCTATTTATAGTCACAAAATGATCTCACAATTTGAAACGTTAGCAATGTAAAATAATATTATTCGTACACATTTGCACATGTTACTATTAGCAGAATGTGTCAATTTGAATAAAAGTGTTGAACACAGAAAAATTGAATTGTTATTGTTTCTCCGTTTTCGTGTATTTTTAAAGGTTATTTCGAAACTTATTTTGAAGCATGATTATTAATAATTGAAACAAAAACTATACTTCTCATTGAGAAATAGCTTTAATCATTTATAGATATTTTTTAGATGAATAAATTTTCCAGTTGACACATTTTTACATCTAGCATGGTTTTACTGGAGAATGAAATGATCGATTTGATTATTTATTTGAAAAGCGTTCAAAAGATGAAAAAGAATAACTACTCATACTTATTATGAAAGATAATTCCTTTTCATGTTATTGAAAAAATAATGTTTTGTTTCGGTACATTTTTCGAAAGATAATCATTAAAAAGACAACAAAAAGGAGATAACGTGTAATCTCACTTTTCAAGTTTTTTAGAAATCAGTAGTCAGGAAAAAAATCGTTCACTATTATGAATCAATCAGTTTGGAAAAGTGACCATTTCCAAGTTTTTCACTCACGAAAATTATTCAATTTTTGAAATTACTAACCTTCTAGTAGATTTCGTGTTGTCTTATAATTATCTCAATTAAAATATGATAACGATCCGGGAAATGAGTTTTCTGGTCTGAGAGCAACCGATACAATTTTTCCATCTTTCAGATATTAGGAATTCCTATGAACAAATTTGCAATATAATGTATGAAACAAAGTGTCATTTCTAAAATCCTATGAAATATCTTCAAATCTTGCAGGCATCATCCATAATAATATGAACAATAATAATAGATAGATAGATAGATAGATGAACGTTTATTTTTCAGTCTGCTGGTCTTAAAAAATTGACTTGCTTACACTTCCATTTTTTTACAGAATTTTCTTAAAACTAACCCTTAAAGACTAATATCCATCCATTCCTTATCTCTAAGTCGCACGCTTTTATCGCCTTGCCTTCTTCGCTTCACCTCGCTCGCGTGTCCCTACTTTTTCGCATTGCCTCGCTTGCCAACCTCTGTTTTCGCGGCTAATACCTACTACTTATCTGCTATTTACAATATTTACAACTTATTTATATCTACTTCCTCTCCTATTTACAAGCTTTCCTTCTCCATTCCTTTTCCTCCTTCCTTCTCTTCTTCTCCATCTTACCCAACACTCCCTTCACCCATGCTACTGCCCTTTTTCCCCCCTTTTCATGCATCAATACCTCCATGCTTATCTCACTCCTTTCCACCTTGACGCACTCCTCCAAACAGTGCTCCACTCTTGCATCCCCCTTCCCAGACAGTTCACACAACCTCTTCTCCCGAGATAGTCGGAACCTATTGAAACCTTTCATGCAACCACACCTCATCCTGGCTATAAGTTTCTGACTCCCTTTCTCTCCTTTCTTACATAAATATTGCTCTCTTGCTCTTGGAATAATCCACACATAGTTCCCATTAAACCTTGAATCTCTTATTCTCTCTTCGCCTTCTGTCTTCTCTCTCTCCATGCCTTTTTTCTTAACCAACTCATATATATATATATATATATATATATATATATATATATACCTTTCTCCCTTCCTCGTGCATCATCGTGCATCATGATAATTAGAGATGATAAATGGGAAGAGGAGATGAAAGAGCTGAGGGAGAGAGTAGAGGGGTTAGAGAGGGAAAGGAAAGAAAAAGAAGTTAAAATAAAGCAGATGGAAGAGGAAATTAGGGTATGGAAGGAAAGGACGGAAAAAAGGCTTAAGAAGATAGAGCGCAGGACGGAAATGGAAGTAGGAGACGGAGGTGGGGGAGCGAGATAAAAGTTATTTGGAGGAAGTAGAAAATATGATAGAGGGGAAAGTGGGAGAGCGTAGGAGTGAGAAAGAGGAGAGGGCGGATAGGTGAAGGTTAAGGGCAATGGAGTTGAGAATGGAGAGAAAAGAGAAGGCAGGCAGGCGCTGCTACAGAGCATAGGGTGGGTTAAAGGTAGGGTAGGGAAAGTTAAGTAGGAGGGGAGAAAGGACAAGGAAGTGGCGGTTGTGGAGATCGAGAGCTGGGAAGAAGAGTTGGGGGCAAAGCGAAATAAGAATAGGATGAAGGAAAAGGGAGTTTTCATCGATCACGATTTAACGATGAAGGAAAGAGATGTGCAGAGAATGCTGAACGACAGGACTAGAAGGCAGAGAAGTGAAGGGAGATCGGCGAAGGTAGGATATCGTAAAATAAAAATAGACGAGAAAATGTGGGTGTGAGATGAGGGGAAAGAGGTGTTGAAGGAAGTGCAGGGGAATTTGTTTCGTAGGCAGTAGGGGGTGGGGATAATGCAGGATAGAGGAGTAGTGAAGGTGCTGTATTGGAACGTAGCGGGGATAAGGTGAAAGGATGAGGAGTTCTGGAGGTATATCCAGGAATTTGATGTTGTGGGACTGGTAGAGACGTGGGTAGAAAGAAAGGAATGGTACAGAATAGAGCCAAAGCTGCCAAAGGGGTATAAGTGGAGACTTCAGGAGGTGATCAGAGTGAAGAAAAAAGGAAGGGCTAGTGGGGGAATTATAACGGGGGTTAGAGATGGATTAGAGGAAGAAGTTCATGGAGCGGAAGAGAGGGAGGGAGTGAAAATGAGGGAAGTAAAAATAGGAGGGATAGCTTGTAAATTTGTGAAAGTGTACAATAAGGATGGGATATAAAGAATGAAAGAAAGGGTGGAAAACTTGCTAGGCGAAAAAGAGGAGGGTATGGCGGTACTGGGTGAGGATTTTAATGCGAGGATGGGAAGGGCCGCGGGCCTTCACAGGGATGGGGAGAGCTTCGAAAGGAAATCGAAGGATGAGATAATAAATAAGGAGCGGGAGATTCTAAGGGACTGGATGGAGGATAGAGGGTGTGCAGTGGCGAATGGTATGGCAAATGGGGACGAAGAGGGGAATACACCTATGTAAGTAAGGTGGGGGTATCTGTGATAGACTATGTGTTCATGAATGTGCAAGGATGGGAGGAGACGGAAAAATTCGCAGTAGAGGGGAGGGTGGAATCAGACCATCAGCCATTAAGTCTGTGGATAAGAGGTGAGGGAGGCGGAAGACAAAGCGAGGAAGAAGTCTCGATAGGCGAGAGGGTGACCTGGACGAGGGAGGTGATAGAGAAGTAGCAGGAGAAGCTAGAAAATGTATGCTTTGGAGGGGAGTCGGTGGAAGAGATATGGGAGGATCTGAAAGAGAAGGTGAAAAGATGTGTGCAGAAAAAGGTATTTAGAAAGAAGAAGAAAGGAATGGTGAAGCCGTGGTGGGTAAGGGAATGTAAAGAGATGAAAAGGAAGGTGAAGAAGAAGTACAAGCAGTGGAAATAGGGTGATGCGAAAAGGAAGGAGTACGTAGAAATGAGGAAGGGGTTTAGATTCATATGTAAGAAGAAAGCAATGGAAAAGGAGAAAGATCTGGAAGAGGAGTTAGCAAATGTTAAGACAGAGGGGGACGTCTGAGCGATAATAAATAGGTTTAGGAAGCGTAGGATGTGGGTTAGCGAGAAGATAGGGAGTGAGGAGTGGAGGAAGTTTTTTAAAGAATGATCCCAGAGCTCAGATTCAAGGAAGAGGGATGGGGGGAGTAGAAGAACGGGGGAGACAGCAATGCAGGAGTTGAATTACGAGGAGATAGAGAAGCAGATAATGAAGTAGAGAAGGTCAAAAGCAGCAGGGCTGGATGGAGTAGAGAACGAAGCATGGTTTGTTAGTACACAAGAGTATAGGGATCATACACAAATAAAAGCCTTTCTTTCTCAAAAAATACCAATATAATTGAAGGATAGATGGATACTCTACACAAGTGCTATTACAAAAGACTGCTCGCTTACAACTGCTCGTCACTCTTCCCCGACTCACCCGTTTCGCATCAAGATTGTGCCCCTGATCATATCGCCACCGGCATTACATATATGCATATATTTGAAAAATATTAATCCTACAATCGGCCATCCTAGATGGTCATTCGCCTCGGATGACTAAGAAACCCAGGGCTTCATATATTCCACGCAGGTACTCGTCGTCATAGGACCATCACCGTCACCTAATCGCTTTACATCATAAGTATCGTTTGACTTAACTTTAGTTATTTGATAAGGACCAGGGTACTTAGCTCGCAATTTACGGCCTGGTTTCATCTGGGTGAGCTTGATCGCAACGAGATCTCCTACAGCATATTTGGAAGGTGCTCGGCGACGTAAGTTGTAGGTTTTCTTGTTTTCTTCCTGAACTTTTCCTATTTGTAGCTTTGCTTGTTGACGCAGGTCATCTCTGGATTCCACAAACTGATGTTGCCACTCCGTTTCCAAGATTTCTTTCAATTTGAGGTCTTCTGAGCAACGCATCTCAACTCCCGTAAGTAATCGGAAAGGAGTCATTGCGATACTTCTATGGAATGTTGAGTTCAGTGCTTGTTGAAGCTTACTGACATGCTGATACCATTTCCCAGGGTTTTCAAGAGACATTTTCGTCAAAATCGGTATAATCACACGATTAATCCGTTCGATTTGCCCGTTCGCCCTAGGCAATCCAGTCGTTATCTGATGATGTTGAATCTTCTCTTGTTCACAGTAATTTCGAAATTCTTGAGAAGTGAAGGCAGTGCCCCGATCGGATATTATTCGTATTGCATTTCTGAAGGTGTACTTTTGTTTGTCAAGTCTTTCAACAACTTCTCGGGTAGTGGTTGACTTCGTTGGATACAGCCAAGTAAACTTGGTGAAGGCATCGATTACCGCGAAAATGTGATTATACTGCTTACTTGTTGATTCAAGTGGTCCAAGGTGGTCAATGTGGTAAGTATGCAAAGGCAGATCCACCTTTTCAATAGTATGAAGAAATCCCTCCTTCCGACCTTCCTTGCGATTCGTTATCAAGCAGGCAACACAATTGGAGATTAACCTTACAACTTTCTCCGTCAAAGAGGCTATGTAGTAATCTCTTTTGATTATTTCTTCCGTTCGTTTCACAGCATAGTGCCCACGCTGATGAGCTGATCGAATGATCTCATCTTCCATGCAAGCAGGAACCACCAACAGGTCACTTCCATTCGTGAACCGGCATAGCAAGCCATTGCGTAACACGTAGTCATCATTTGAACCATCTCCTAGCGAATCGGAAATCTTTTGAAGTCTTGTATCATCTTGCTGCGCCTTCTTAATTCTTGCAGTGACATCGTCTGCTTCAATTGCCATAATCGAGTAGCGGCTCAACGCATCTACATGCTGCATTCGTGAACCGGGTCTATGCTCAATCGTGTATTCATAATCTTCGAGGAACTGCGCCCATCTCCAAATTTTCGTAGACACCTCTTTTTTCCGCATGGTCTGCTGGAATGCTAAACAGTCGGTTACGATCTTAAATGCTACACCCAGAAGATAGACACGCAACTTCTCTAACGCATAAATAATTGCTCAAACTTCGAGCTCATAGCTAGTATATTTTTGTTCAATAGGTGTGGTCTTATGACTCAGGTATTGCGTTGGATGTAATTTATCATCATCGGGTAATCGCTGAAACAAAATCGCAGTCAAACCGTCCTTACAAGCGTCATTGTGTAATTCTGTTTCATGAATTCGATCAAAGAACTTCAGTACCGGTTGATCGGTTAATTTTTCTTTCAATATTTTGAAAGCTTTCTGCTCATCCGAACCGAACTGAAATTCCTTGTCTTTTCGAAGCAAATCGCTTAGTGGTTTAGCCAACAAAGAGTATTGATTAATGAATTTTCTGAAATACCCCGTCAACCCGAGAAAGCTCTGAACGTCTTTGATTGATTTAGGCGTTGGGAAGTTCATTACAGCCAGGACCTTTTCGGGTGAAGGATAATTCTGGCCATCCTCAATAACTTGGTCCAGAAATTCAACGCGTTTCTTCTAAAGATGACATTTTCTCTTATTTACTTCTGAGCCATATTCGCTAGCGACCTCTAACGTTTCTCGCAAGTTATCGAGCGCTTCTTGTGTGTTCCTTGCTAGAATAATTATGTCATCGAAGTGAACTAAAACAATTCCCTGGTTAACTAACGAACGAAAAACACAATTGATGAATCGTTGAAAAACGGAAGGTGAAACGCAGAGTCCAAATGGGGTTCTCAGGAAAACAAATTGCCCCTTATGCGTTACAAAGGATGTATACTTACGACTTTCTTCGCTGACGCTAACATGGAAAAACCCATTTTTCAGATCCAAAGTACTGAAAATTCTTGAATCCTTCAAAGCATCAATTTGATCCTCAATTAGCGGAATAGGGTATTTATCCCTTTCAATGACCCGATTAATTCTCCGATAATCAATACAAACGCGAGGGGTACCATCTTTTTTTTTCGTCAGAACCACAGGACTCGCAAATTCAGATGACCTAGGCTCAACAATTCCGTCTTTAATCCATTCATCCACCTGTCTATCAACGATTTCCCGCTCAGGAATCGGCAAACGTCGAGGCCTACTAAAAATAGGCTTATTTTCCTTTAAAGTTATATTCAACGTAATATCAGTACTCTTTGTTTGACTCGGTTTATAATTCAATAAAAGATCTTCAGCCTTCTTACATGCAAGGCCATCGTCAATCGGACCAACGTCAATCTCAACCTTTTCTGCTACCGTAATATTTGCTAAAAAGTTATCTTGCGCGTATTTCTTAATCTCTACGCTTTTTCTATCAGCTCTAACTTCTGCTATTGGTAAAATATTGCGACCAATTAGGCACTTCATCGGCATTGATTCTACCGGAACTACATGAAGATCTAAATTATAGGGTTCGTCGTCTATTACACTTTCGGCTTGGAAAGAGCCTAAGGTTTCGACATTTCCGCCTCCAAATGCGGTTGCTTTACATTTAGGTCCACTCCAGTCAATTAATCTCATATCTGCCAAAGCATCTTTTCGCAATAGACTTACAGCACTGCCGGTATCAACTAGCGCTTTAACATTCACATTTTCTACTGAAATCTCTTTATAACAATCGTTTTTTGTTTCAGAACTCAAGAAATTCACGGTTGCTTGTGAATTTGACGCACTGGACTCTTTTACTGTTTTACAATTCGCAGCAATGTGTCCAAATTTATTACATCGGAAACATTTTGCGCCCTTTTCTTTATTTTTGCAATCGTTGGACACATGTCCCGTTAATCCGCAATTAAAACAACGCTTACCCTTGATTTTCGTAGGTTCTGACTTCTTTTCATCAACACCGTCTTTCTTTTTAATCGACTGTGGATTCACTTTTGGACTCGACTTTCTGATTTTTTCATAAGTCTTTAATCGTTCTTTGAATTCGCTAATATTTTTCGCGCCATATAAAACTGCTTTGTTACTAGGACTATCACCTAACCCCTCGATCACGTGTTCGAATAAACCCTCAGCCTCAACATTACCCAGAGAAGCTATTTCCCGCATAATCAAAAAGTACTCCTGAACCGATTAAGTTTCTTTTATTTTTCTCTTCGAAAGCATTGCATGGACCTGAGCACTTGAAATCCTGATTGCAAATTCCGTAAGCAAAGCTGTCTTTAATTTTTGCCACGTTACGAGTCCCGACTCGCTCTGAATAAAAAGCTTAGCTAATCCTTTCAACGATCTTTTTGCAAAAATAACTTTCTGTAGGTCGGTCCACTGAAACAGGGCAGCTGCGTCTTCGAAGTCAGCTAACCATCGCTCTATGGGAAAATTGTCACTACCGTCAAAGTCCCGAATCGTTTCCTCAATATCTTTAAATCCTAATGAAAATTTAACGGCTTGGGATTCTCGCGGACCTGTCGGTGCATTGTCTTGGTCAGGTTCACCCTTACTCTCACCTCTGTCTTTGTCACCGTTTTCGTCTCCTAAAGTATTTAAATCATTATCCTCTACTTCTTTTTCGTCCTCTGACTCGCTCTCAGTATTGGACTCGGCCAAGGAATCTATGTTCATGAGCGCACGGACGATTTTTTCCCCTAGCTGATCTTTGTTACCGCGATAACTCAAACCCAAAACATTACAAATGGAGGTTAGGTCACCAACCGAAAAACAACTTGCGTATTCTAATTTCTTGCGAAATTCCTCTGATTCGTCTGCAAAAGCAAATCCAGAAAACTCACGCAGCTTGCTTCGATTTTTCCGATCGCCCTCTTCTTCGAATATTAATTTATACAAGGCACCAATCGCGCCGCGTGGAGCGTTTATTAATTGTTTTTTCACATAATCAATCTGAACTAACTTTTCCATTTTAGATAGATTAATTGTCAAACTACGTATCGCATCTAACAGAAAACACAAAGAATACTTATCGGTTCATATAGATCGATTGAAAAACTACGTATCGCATTACACATAAAACACAAAGAAGTACTTATCGGTTACGCATTTGAAATTCCGCTACTGAAGCTCGCTGGTTGCTGCGTATTTTCGTTCTCGCTGTCGCTGCTTCAAGTGCGTATTACGCCTTCGTTCATTCGTCTTGATCCGATCGTCTTTTGGTCGAGAATCGCCGTCTGCCACTCTCTGGTCGTCTTTGGTGGGAAAAAAGGTGGCCGTCTACCACTTTTCCGATTTTTGTTTGAAAATGTCCACCACTCTGGTCGTCTTTGATCAAGAGAATCGCCGTCTGCAACTCTCTGGTCGTCTTTGATCATAAAGAATGGTCGTCCCTCTCAAACTATAATGGACTCTTCCAATTCGTCACGTTACAACTCCGTCGTTTTATTTTGAGTTGCACACTTCTTTTGTCCTTGTAATGCAACGATGCACTTGTTACATGTAGATCCCGGACGAACCCCCAAAATTATAGGGATCATACACAAATAAAAGCCTTTCTTTCTCAAAAAATACCAATATAATTGAAGGATAGATGGATACTCTACACAAGTGCTATTACAAAAGACTGCTCGCTTACAACTGCTCGTCACTCTTCCCCGACTCACCCGTTTCGCATCAAGATTGTGCACCTGATCATATCGCCACCGGCATTACATATATGCATATATTTGAAAAATATTAATCCTACAAGAGGTTAGGCAGAGGTTGAAGGAGGTAGTAAAGAAAGTATGGAGGGGCGAGGGTTTCCCAGGAGGGTGAAGAGAAGGGTTAATAGTGCCACTGTATAAGAAAGAAGATAGGGATCGGCAGGGAAATTATAGAGGGATTACGCTAATGAATACGGCGTATAAAGTATACGCGATGGTGGTGGCAGAGAGGCTGCGGAAGGATGTCGAGGTGAAAGGAATATTTTCGGGAACGCAGGCGGGCTTTAGGGCGGGTAGGATTACAATCGGAAATATCTACTTTCTGCAGCACGTGGTGGATAGAGAATTAGCGAAGAAGGGGACGAGAGTGTACGCGTTTTTTGTGGATCTCCAAGGGCGCGTTTCCTTTGGTGGATAGGGGGAGGTTGCGGGAGGCGATGGAGGATAGGGGAGTGAAGAGAGGCCTGATTGAGAGGGTGAGGGAGATTTATGAAGAGACGAAAGACAAGGTAAAAGGAGGGGAGGGGATTACGGAGGGATTCTGGATGGATAGAGGTTTAAGGCAAGGGTGTCCACTTAGCCCAACGCTTTTTGCGATTCTAATTGCGGATATGAAAAGGAAGCTCGTGGCCGGGCGGTAAGGGGAGACAGGATAGGAGGGTTTAGAATTTGGTCTCTAGCGTATGCAGATGACATAGTGTTGCTGGCTAGCAGCGAGGAGGCCTTAAAGGAGATGATGAAGAAGTTGAGAAGATACCTGGATCAAAAGGGGTTGGAGCTGAATGCGGAAAAGTCCAAGATTATGGTGTTTAGAAAAGGAGTGGGAAGGGATAAGGAAAGGGAGTGGAATTGGAAGGGAAATATGGGGCAGGAGGTGCAGGAGTTGAAAGAGTTTGTGTACCTGGGCTTCATGTTTCGGAGGAATGGGGGAGTGGATGGTCACATAAAAGAGATAGTGAGGAGGGAAAATGTGGTGATGAGGCAGGTGTGGGGGTTGAGAAAGAAGTTATTCGGAGGTGATTTTGGAAGGAGAATGAAATTGTTTGATTCACTAGTGATGAGTGTGCTATTGTATGGGGTCGAAGCGTGGGGGTGGAAGGAAAGTGAAGAGGTAAATAGAACGCAGGAGAGGTATGTAAAGTGGACCCTGGTGTTGGCAAGGACACGCCTAATTATATTGTCAGGAGAGAGACGGGGAGAACGAGTGTAGGGATTCTAGCAGGGAGCCGGGCGTGTAGATATAAGGAGAAATTTTTGAAAGAGGGGGAAAGTAGGCTGGTTAACAATAATAATTAGACATGGTAAGATCTTGATGTAAAGTTGAGATCTCTTAAGATCTTGAGCCTGGAAAAATATTATTGATTACATTAATATAAATATTTTTGTCATTAAAAAAATTTCGTTGGGAGTGACTGTGATATTGTCTGGAAATCATTAGTTTTTCAAAGTTTTGATGGCTGTTATAGTAGGCAGTATTTAAAGATATATAAAAATCAGCTTTCCTAAAAACACGAAAGAATAAATGATTGGTGACATCAGTTTTATTGAATTTGTGAACCATTTTCTTCCTCGCGACTAAGTAAAGGCCTGACTCAAATAGAATGTAAATATCTCAGAAGTATAAGATAGGCGCCTTCAAATTGAGATATAACGACAACATTGCATACTATATATGATAGTGAATCACTGGAATAGTCATTAGTGAAATTGTTACTTACATTCCTCATCAATATCAATACATTAATCAGTTTTCCTCAAATTAAAAATGATGGGGTTTGTCTATACTATGGTCTTATCCTTGGCCGTTGTCCTCATTTCTATTGGTGAATATAACAATTTAATATAACTGAAATGATGAGAAAATATATTTCCAATCCTTACGCAAATTAGAATTTCCGCCATTTAATCTGCTCGGAGAAATTTTACACGAGTCCAACTCTTTATGTCAACATTTAGATGTTCACAGATGGTACCCCTCGAACGGTGCATGTCATATGTCAATGCAAAATATAGTTCACACAGTACATATGGGTAATAAATAATCAATATTTGGTGATTTCGGTTTAATTTTACCTGAACTTCTTATATTGCAGTGATAAAATCAGAATATAATTGAACGTATAAATTGATCTGTATGTGAAAAGGATATAAATAAAAGGAAATAACAATTTTATACATTTTGATTGCATACGATATTGATTAGTTTTTCATGAAGATGTTCAAAATCTATAGTCTTTTCTAACATCAATACTTGAAGCAGACAGAAAAATCAGATTGAGATTAAATAACGCCAGAATAGAATTTTGTATTCATTTGAGTGTCATTTCTATCACTAGTCGAAACAGCTTACTAATGATATTGGAAATTTTTTTCCAAGAAAAGGCGGAGATTACGTTATCCTTGCTGATAATGTTTCAGTGCAGATTGCTGTAGGAATTTTTGAGGAAAACACGAATCTGAAACTTGTAAATCGATATCTCGAAAAGCTTTCTAGTTCTAATTGAATTTAACAACAACAAAAACACTGAAACTTTCCATTACGCATCCACCCGCTTCCACCTCGTCACCGGCTAGTATCATGTGCCCATCCTCACCCCACCTCACTCTCTCAACACAAATACTCTCGAGTGTAAAAAAAGGCTGATAAAAGCCCGAAACTGCAAACGCATATACCTACCGCCACCAATCAGCTACAATAACCTTTTCCGAGGAAAGGAAAATGTAGAAAACTTCTTCCAGAGAAAGAAGATGCCTGCAAATGATAAACGAAGAAACTCTTCACTTTTTTCAACGTTTGTAAATCATGGAGCATTACAATACAAAATTTCTAAAAAAAAAAAAAACCTTAGCTTACATTCGGAAACCTTTAAGTTCGGAAGAGTTCCAATTTGAACTTGTTAATTTGCAGTTCCAGATTTGATGACTTCCAACGAAAAAATTGTGAGTTTCAGGTGCTCAAATTTTTTAATTTCAATGACCCTGAAGAATTTTTGCGAACCGTGAAAAACCCTGTTTTTTCCTTCATTAAAACGGCCATCCTGATAGTGTCAAAGCTCTCTAGGGGACATCTAGCGTCCATTTAATTTTCCATTTGTCTTCCTCACATTCTTATGAAACAGAGCTAAAGCTTCGTGTTCGTCTTCGGGTGTATTCTTAGTTTTTGAGAAAATTTTCATGTTGATCCTTCCTAATTTATACTGATACCAGCAGTAGATCTTCTTGAGACTTTCGACAACTCCTAGCTCTGCAATTATTACAATTTTGCTGATTTGGACATCCGCCTTGGCATGGATAACCGTCACTCGTTCTTGTTTTCAAGTTCAAATTTTGGAGTATTGTTTTTTTAAGTACTGCTGTTGGATCAAAAATACACCAGGACTCTAAGCCGACAGATTCTTTGGCGTCGGGAGATCTTTGTTGTTGATCACTGTGATCTTATCACCCGCCCAAGATTGTGCTTCGCCAATAACATCAATGAGTCAGTTTCGGGACACTCCGTCTACACAGATGATGACAAAAGCATCACTTTTCAGGAGACAATCTTCAAATCTTAGGATGACTCCTCAAGATCAAACCCATCGATTTTCTTCTCTAATGCTACTTCAACTGCCTTGACCTGGTCGTCAACAAGCTTCGTTGTCGGTAACCACTCGGCGACTATGGCTTTTTTCAGGTGATTTTGAAGAGCCTGGCCATAAGAGTCTGTTCGACCTATCAGCCGCACCTTCTTCTGCTCCTTGACTTCATTCGATTTTGTTATCAGAATGAGCCTTTTTTGGAGTCCCCATTGGTCAGATTTTTGCGTTCCATTGATTTAGGAATTGCCGTATCAACATCTTCTTAGCAGGTTCCGACAGTTCGAGTGTTCTTGTATTTATTATTTGATTTGTCCCCCTTCACCATCATCACACGTTGGTTCACCCAAGTCCCTACCTCCAGCTTCATTAGGGTCACACCTAGATGGCTCTTGACATAGAGATTCCGAAGTATTCCCTTATGCTCCTTCGGTAATTTTCATCTTCTCGGCAGATGCTTTTCGTATAGAGGTTCTTGTTGACTCCCTCTAGGTGTTTTGTTTTTGATTTTGGAAGAGAGCCATTTTTTCTGACGAGTAGCTAGGGAAATACTTGGGTATTCTCCACAGAGCCCTGCGAGTAGAGATAAGGCAATTCTTTTTCCTTGAGAATAACTCTAATTGAATTTAAATATTTTAGAAGTATATGCTTAATGCTTTCAATCTGAGAGATAAGGACTTGGCCACATGACCCAATTATCATTAGAATAGTCATTAGTTGCATCGGCAATGGAATTCTTCATCAATATCAATGAATTGATCAGTTTTTCCTTAAATTAAGAAAGATGAGGATTGTCTATGCTATCGTATAATCCTTGGCTGTTAGCCTATATATCCATAATAAAAAACAAATCAATCTTCAGTCCTTCATAATTTTTGCGGCACAATCTGCCCAGAGCGTCAAACGTCAAAATTTAGGCGAGCATAGATTTCAACTGTGACCGTCATATTTGAATGAAAAATAAAATCTACACAGTACGCAGTTCATTCATTCAAACTGACTCTTATCAGGTTCGAATATCATAAAAGGACATATCACGGGTCTCTCTTCTAAGAGATAAGAACTATATTATACATTACATAAGCTGATGAAACAGTATAATATTCTCTAGATCCACTCATCAATTAAATTTTCCATTAGTATATTAACCAGTTTTTTCACTTGGAAAAGATGAGTATTGTTCATACTCTCGTTATAAACTTGGCGTTCATCTTCAATTTTATTGGTGAATATGATTATATGATAGATGTTTAATTTCAAGAATTCTTTCTTTAAGCTTACCTGGAATCAGAAATTTTTCAATTCAAGCTGCGTGAAACAAATTTGCGTGAACAAAACTGTGCACATCGTATGTTAATCAAAAAAAAGTTCACACAGTACATTTGGGTGATTAATCTTTTATATTGAAAGATTTCAGTTGATTATTACATGAACATATATCGGCTAGTTCCAGTTCAGGAGGTATTCGTGTTTCTCAAAGTCCAGATCAACCTAATTCGCATAATTGCGTTCCATTATTTATAAAAAATTTGAGGTTATACTTTTGAAGCAATTAGCATCAAATCTTCATTAGTATCAACTTCCTCGAGAAAAGGAAGACGCCGGCAAAGTATTAATAAAAAAACTCTTCATCCAGTGAATGACGGGATCCACCCTCTCCTTCTCACTCACGCAAATATCACACCTTTTATCCTATTCTCCAAATAGTAGACTTTTTTCATAAAAATTGTTATTTAACCGAAAATAGTTAGATTCTTCGTTAAATAGATGAATTTATAAAGAATGATGAATCTTAACCTGGAATACACTTGACAGCTATGTAGACAACTATTTGACAATTACGACCATATTCATAATCCATGATACACCAGCAGACAATTGTGTACCTTAAATAATGTAATTATCTACTTTTTTGTTGCAGAATTAAGTTTACAGTTCGAAAGTTTGCCTAATGGTGAGCCTATTCCTGGTGTTCCGCGCAGCAGACCTTCTCATTTTTTGGACCGAAATTCTCCAGAAAGAATTCTTCCTATTGCCACGCCTCATTCTTCCGGCAGATCACCTTCTCCTGTGGAGCCTCCTCTTCGTACCAGGTCCAGGTCTCCTTCAGGTGCGAAGACTCCTCTTCGTGCAAGGTCCAGGTATATTCCTGGCAGCCAACCTTTTTCTCACATATTTGGATTTGAACTTGAAGAACTTAGATGTGTTCGACTTGTTCCCAACAAGAATCAGAAGCAGATATTTGAACTTCAAAGATACGCGTTTCCTCCTGATACAACAATTCGATTGAGATCGAAAATAGGTGACCTTAAGCCAGTTCCAGCCGAAGAGCATATTGTATTATCAACTCTCAATGGTGACATTTTTGCAATAGTTGAAAACGTAAACAGACAAACGGTTCTTCGTGGAATATATAAACATGTCGGTATTTCAAGGTCGAAGCGTGCAAAAATAAACATGCACAGCGGTGCAGTTCAAGAATTAACCCCAGAAGAAATCTCGGAATGTCCAGTAACCAACCATTACCCAATCAAAAAGAATTTTAGAGTGTTTTGTGTGTGAGCATAGACCGTTTAAAATTAAAGGTCAAAAACATGGAAACGGTACTTCTGTAATTTTTTATTTCCTTTTCAGGGTATCCAATTAATTTGGAATAAGGAACATGACCCACAGCTTTTTGAGGCCGCGAGAAACCGGGAATTGAAAGAAAATGTTTTTCTTGACTGGAACTTCTTCAAATTTTTAGAAGAAAAACCGATCTAATCACTCGAAATATCACAAATTTCATATCACATCATGAAATTAAATTTAAAGGAAGTTCGAATTAAACTTTCTCCTTCCGTGTTAAGTTCAATAATGAACTTTTCAAATTATGAAACTATTCAGTTTACAATGCATGGTTCTAAAATATTTTTATAAAGAAATTTTCCTTTTCAATTGTTTATTTTGAGGCGTACACTTATTAATTTAGAAAATTCTGAAATGCAATTTAAAAGACTTTAACAATTGAAATTAACAGGGTTTGGAATTAAAAATTCCCAATAAAGAACGTTTCGAAGTAGTCGACGGAATGTATAAATTATACCGCGATTTTTTTATTGAAACTGTGGTTCTGTTCCAAATGCGTGTGTTAGATCGCACGTTTTTCAACATTATGTTAAACTCTGTTATATCAAATGTATATTATTCATAGTTCTGTATCTGGATCTAGGACAGCTTATTCATATATTGCACAATAATGTACAAATTTTATTGTTCATGATTACTTTTACATTTGTTCCTTATTTTGTACTAATTTTCATTCTCATCTACCTTGGAAGATATATCATTTCAATAAATGTACGTTATGACAATTCGCGTATTATTTTTATACCCTAATCTAAATGACGATAGAACACTTTGTTGTTTAATCCCTTCAGCCTCTTCTGCGCTCATCTATAAGGATTTTACAATCCCATATTTCAGAAAACTTCAAATTTCTTGAAATTTCATGGAATTACATAGTATTTTGATACCTGTCAAGACATTCATTTGCAAAAATTCCGGAATAGACTTGAACTCCAATTGACAAAAGGCATGTACACGGTGAAGGTAAAGTTTGCATTTCACGCGATGAATGGAGACTTGTTGTTTGGAATGCTAGAGGGGTGAATGATCTGAACCCTCCGTTTGCAGACTATTTTTCCCCACCTTCCTTTTACAGACGGAAAATTTGAAGTTCGAGTAAGCTTGTGAACTGCTTTTGGTTCTCCAAAAAAATTGGTAAAATGCTGGGTTACTTGTTGAAGCATTTACTAAAGGGTCGGACGGATGTCAAGTATCCACTTGACATCCGTGGCAGGATATATCGATCTGCCAATAAAGGATAGGAGGGAAAGCAAAAATTACCGCTGGTCTTCTGAGATCCAAGGCACGTTCCTGGTGAACATTGGCCGTGGCAATTACCACTCCAAATTCTACACAGGACCACGTAACTTTATCCCCAAATTATTATCTTTGTTAATGTTTTTATTGTGAACAGACGTTCTCGGCTTTTCATGGCATTTTCCTGTGTGTTTCTCGTTACCAGGAGCATCGACGAGTACAATCCGCACCTGCAAAGGGGAAAAGGTTTCTCGTTCTCCACATCTATACCAAGATACAGCCGACCCTGAAAGCGAGGATGAACGATTCTCGCCTCTCCTATAAAGGCGGCTGATAAGGACTGGAGAAAAGAAGAGAGGACGATAGGACGGACGAATCTAGAGTGGACCTAATAGGCTGTCTCACTCACGACCATTGCGAATCATAGGAAGTAAGTTCGCGCGGGCCAGCTCTCCCCCTTTAATTATGTGATCACCCGTTCCATTATATACGACGATACGCACGAGAGTCGTTCTCTTTTACTTGTGAACTCTTAAGTGTAAACATCAGCAGCGACCGCGTCTTCAAGCCTGGTAAAAGCTATCACAGGGTTCGCTTCCAGCCCCTTGACTGGGCCGTCGGGCGACCTATTGTTTTGGCTTATTTATTACGAATACCTAGTTTAGGCATAGAGTGATCCATATATACACCTGGTGAAGAGGAAATAGCCACAGTATAATAGAGCTTGTTATTCAGATGAGCCAGGGATTGAGAAGAAAGAGAAAAAAAACGTGAATCACGATTGAAAATTTACAGAAAATGGAAGTGCGAATAGCTTTTCAGGATAAGATGAACAAACGTATAGATCAGTTAATTTAGAAGGGTCTCAAAGATAATAGAAATATGGAGGGAGCATCAACCTTGTTTGATGATGTTATAGTCAGGAGTGCGACAAAAGTGTGTCGTAATGCGGTTGTAGAAAGAACGTCTGGTGATGAATGGTGAAGTTATCACAGATCTTAGGGATGAGAAGAGAAATAGATGTGAAAATAATTACAAACACAAAAAGAGGAAAGTGAAACGACTAGTCAAGGAAAGTCAATATATAATCAGAGCAGGAGAAGAAAAGAAAATGCAAAACGACTTTGAAGGAAGCAAGAAACTATTATTTATAAAGATGGAGGGAATTAGAAATACAGAGTTTATCAGCATGAGAAATAGCAAGGGTGAAATGCTATACCATACAGACGGGATCATAGAGGTTGTAAGCGACTCTTTCAAGGAATTATTGAGAGATGAAGCGATAGGACACTAACGTTTTTATATAAAACCCGATGCGTTAGAAACCCCAATTGAGAACGTCTGTGTCACTAATTGAGAACTAAAAGGCTTAAATACGATGGAAAATACATACATACATCATGTCAGGTAGATCATTTACGGATCGAGTATTTAGTTTAAGACGGATCACAGAAAAAACTTTGAGAGTAAGGAAAAAAGTTTTTTGTGCATTTGCTGACCTAGAAAAAGCGTTTGATAAAGTGGATAAATGTAAACTTTGTGAAGTCCTGAAGAAATACACAGTCAATGGATGGCTCAAGGATGCGTTATATCCTCATGGCATACATAATATTCATGATTACGTGTTTGTTGACTTTTGCTTAGTTCATTCAAGCCATCCTTTCCTCTCCTTCGGAGGTTAGGTACGGCTCCGGCGAAACCGCGGAAAGCTGTCTTACATCTTTTCGAGTTTTCCAAAAACCTCGTCAAACAGCCACCGCAGGGTTCCACTAAGAGCAACTGCCATCTAAAAAATGTCAATAGTTCCCAGTAGATCCCAGTAGATCGTAGATCCAACTGAGTTTTGCCTCCCCTCCAATTACCCATTCTGTTTCGTAGATAGATAGGGCTCCAAGGAAGCATGAAAATACAAGGTTAACAGGAGTAAGTAAAAGAAAAGCGTTAATAATCGTTGCCCTGAGTGTTTCCCGGTAGTGTTTTCCGAGGTTACCCTTGCCCTAACGTGTACGTGGGCTGCTTACTTCAAACGTTAAATTTTCCTGGCACAAGGCAGTTTCAAGTGACGGGTAACCAAACGTGGAATGTAGTGGTTGTTTACGACGCTAGATGGCAACCGGTTGCCAAAATATTTTGGTAACCGTGGAGACCATTTTGCTAACCGGTGACAGCGTTTTGGTCATTGGTGTTGGGAACTTTGCTCATGCTTTCGCGCACAGTGCGAAATCGGCCATTTTGGATGTCTGTAAACCGTGGGAAAACGAGGGTTTTGCATGTATGTGTAAAGAAAAAGGGGTTTTCCAGTCTGATAGCAACCGATACCATTTTTTCATGTTTCAGATATTAGGAATTCCTATAAAAATTTTGTCAGTTCATAAAAATCAGAAAGTTTTCCTCAAAGCATAAGAAATTCTACGCAATAATTTCGAATCATTCACAATGTTTAAAATAAAGTGTTATCTTCGAAATCCTATGAAATATCTTAGAATCCTGTAGTCGTCAACCATAATAATATTACCAATCATCGTTCGACATAGTATAGCGTGTAAAGATTTCAAGCCTGAAAAAATAATATTAATTAAATTGATATAATTATTTTTGTGATCATAAGATATCGTTGTGAATGACTGTAATAGTGACTAAAAATCAACGTTAGAGGATAAACTCCATTCTTTAAAATCTTTAAAAATATTCTGTGTAATTTATATTAGTTTCTGAAAGTTTTGATGGCCGTTATAGTAGGCAGTATATAAAGGCATGAAAGAATCAGCTCTTCTAAAAACGCAAAAGATGAAATGAATTGTGTCATCAGTTTTATTACATTTTTAAACCGTTTTCTTCCTTGCGACTGAGTCATGGCCTGCCTCTTATAAAATGTAAATATCTCAAAAGTATGAGCTTGGCGCGTTCAATTTAAGAGATAAAGACCATAGTACAGACTACCTACGATAGTAAGTAACTGGTATAGACATGAGTTACATTATGATTCAAATTCTGCATCATTGTGAATACATTAATCAGTTTTTTCTCAAATCAAAAAAGATGAGAATTGTCAATAATCTGGTCGCATGCTTAGCCGTTATCTTTATTTCTATATTTTCGGATTCTTTTTCCTTGATTGAAACGGCCATCCTCCTTTTGTCAAAGCTTTATATCGGACACCTAGTGTCCATTCAAGCTTTCAGCTGTCCCCTCACATCCTTAAAAACAACTTTGTATTTGTCTTTGGATGTGGGTTTCTTTTCTGAGAGGATCTCCATTTTGATCGTCCCCAATCTATACTGATGATAGCAGTGGATCTTCTAGAGTCTCTTGACAACTCCTGGCTCTGCAAATATTACAATTTTGGTAGCTTGGATACCCGCCTTGTTATGAATAACCTGCCATCCTTTTGATTTCAAGTTCAGATTTTGAACTACTATTTTTTTAAGTATTGCTGTTAGTTCCAGAAATAGACCAGAAATCCAAGCCGATAGTATCATTGGCCTCGAGAGGCCTTTGTTTTTGACAACTGTGATCTTAGCTCCCGCCCATGAATGTGACCTGGCAATAGCACTAATGAGCCAATTTTGAACACTTTGCCTGGATAGATGATCACAAAAGCATCACTTTTTAAGCGGAAATCTTCAAATGTTAGGATGACTTTTCAAGTTTGAACCCATTTATTTTATTCTCTGATGCCGCTTTAACAGCCTTGATCTATCGCCAACGAGCTTGGCTGCATGTAACCTCTCAGCGACTATGGCTTTTTTCAAGTTATTTCGAAGAGCCTGACAATGAGAATCTGTTGGACCTCTCAGTTACACCTTCTTCTGCTCCTTGACTTTGTTCGGTGTTGTTATCAGAATGATTCTTCTTTGGAGTCTCCATTGTTCTGATTTTTGCGTATGCTTGGTTTACAAATTGCTGCATCAACCTCTTCTTAGCAGGTTCCGGCAGTTCATGAATTAGAGATTCCGAAGTGTGCTCTGATCTTTATCTTTTCGAGAGAAGATGCTTTTTATATATTTTGGATTCCAAATTACTGATAATTTCTTCATTCGGAATTCTGGAGGGAGTTACTGCAAAAGTATGTCCTTCAGATAAGGCTGGTTAGAGATATTTCTTAATGTGTTAGTTAATGATGCATGCCTTCCTGGAAGTAATTTGTACAATTTTATTGCTTTTTTTCAAGTAAAAAAATCTGTAATACATTTGAATTGGTTAAATGATATGCGGTTCAATGTAGTTCTTCATAAATTATGAAAGATAAGGATTGACTGTGCTCTTGTATTATCCTTGGTCGTTATCCTATTTATCTATAATTTTCAAAACATCTTTTTAATCTTCACGCTGATCAGAATCTTCGCGGTTCAATCCGCCCAGAGCAATTTTGTACAAACCAAACTGTGTACGTCAACATTTATACGCACATAGATTTTAACTATGCCCGTCATATGTAAATGAAATATAAAGTCCACAAAGTACATGTGCGTAATTAATAATGAACAGTATGAGATTTTAGTGGATTTTTATTTACGAATATTATATTCAAACCATGATATGATAACACAAATGACGACATCAGGTTTACTGTTCTTAGTAATGAATTTTTTTCTTATATAAACTGATTCTCATCATTGAGAATATCACATGAAAACATATTTCGGCTCTATCTCCTATGAGATAACGAATGTAGTATACATTGCATGAGCTAATTGAGTAGGATAATATTCTCTAGATACACTTGTTAATTGAACTTTACATTAGTATATTAATCAGTTTTCTTGCAATTACGAAAAATGACGTTTGTTTATATATTGGTCCTACACTTGGCAGTTCTCCTCAATTCTATTGGTGAATATAATAATACGATATAAGTACGTTTTTAAGAATTCTTCCTCTAAGCTTAGTTAAAATCAGAAATTTTTCTTTCTAAGCTGCACAGAGAAAATTTTCATGAGCACAACTGTGCACGTTATACGTGAATCAAAATAAGGTTCAGACAGTACAGTTTCAACACTATTTTTTTGGGGATTGATTGGGGGATAATACTGGAATCTAACTAACTCTATTAGCACTATATTTCTGTTCCAAAAGTAACCGGATGTGGGTATCTTTTACACTTGAAAACAAGTGTAACAAGTCCGCTTATGGCATTCGCCAGCTTTAGGTACGTTTCTCTTGAAAATCGGTTTCTAAGTTCGAACCTTAAAAATGCCCCAGTGACTTGTTTTTCAACATAAAGGGTTCGTCCTGGGCTAAAAATTTCGGATAATTATCAGGCCCATTTAATGACAAACATGTAGCTCTTTTTCCGCTGAACAACTTTTTAGTATTCATTTTTATTCTCGTAGTTTCTGTCCTTTGTTGAAAATTTTTTATTTTCTCATCTTTCATGTTCAACATTATTTTTTAGGATCGAAACAAAAACTACGCATAGATATTTTTGGGGTGCACCATTTTCATCTCATCTTCCTTCGCACCTTACATTTTTTGACGGCAAATGGAAACTTCATTTTTCATTATTTCTTTTTGTAAATAAAACCAAAACCGTTTTTCCAAAAATGCTAGTTAATGAATTCGATATCTTTTTTTTGTTCCTTTGAATGTGTGAGAAAGCGCAACCTTAGCCGATAAGTCTTTCAAAAGTTATCCAGTATATATGTATACGACGATTACGACGACAAAGACGACGAGAGGCAGACAACATCGTAAACCCTGTTTTTTCGGATTCGGGGTGTCTCGAAACGTTCCTGGATTTGATAATCCCAACAATTTACGTTCATATATGAGAGGCTCCCTAGTATGTACATTTCAAATGACACGTTCAGGTTTTCAACTGAAAAGTTTACTTGAATAACAGATCTTATACTCCCAACTGAGCACGTCCCAACTAGTACGATCAGATTTTTCACTTGCAAGTACGCGTGCAGGGGTTCAAAAAATTCTAGATAGGACCAGGCTTCTCCCATTTCTATGGTTTTTTCCGGCATCTCTTCTATCTCAAATAGGCGTTCTCGACTGGTGACCCCTCCACGGAAAACCTTTCGAACTGCATCACTTCCATAGTCAGATATCATTACCATAACACTGTAGCATCAATGGACAAGCCTTCCCGGGGCATCACTTTCCCAGTTGAATATTACGCCAATGACATAGTATTACAGACGGGCAAGTCTTCCTGGCGTAAGTCTTTCGAAATGAAATAATAAGACTCTGTGACTGCGGATCCGCAAAAAATCCTTGCCAGGGCATCTTTGCTCCAGTGAAATAATAAAACTCTGAAACTGTTTTATGGACAAGCCGTCATTCCCCTACACAGTAAATCCCAAGAATAAATTCTATCTTGAAATCGGATAAAAACGCTGCAGCACGTTTATCTACTGGAAGATAAAATTTATCTGATGAAAGATCAAATTTATCTTGCAAAAGATAAAATTTATCTGGCGGAAGATACATTTTTTTTCACGAAAATATTTATGTCGAATGCGTGAGCCTATGTAAACTGAAAAGAGCGGCTAGTTTCACCGAAATTTGGTGGGCCTAGATCCAAAATTTTCGGTAGTCTATGAAACCTGGAAAGGACGTTTATGTTTACTGAAATCCTCAAGGATCAACTGCCTGACTCGAGTATTTCCTTGAGAAATTTGAAAATCCTGGCGGCATTCTTTGGTTAAATCACCATCGAAAATTACGCGAGGGTCTTCTACTCTTCGCAGATATTTTGAAAATCCATTTCCCCTTATTACAAACAACACTTTATTTAAATGATTCAAACAAAAAAAAACCATTAATCTACACTTACACGATATATAGACTGCACTGAGGTTACCTTATAGTCCAACAGAAGTAAAGGACTGAAGTTGGCTGAGTGTCCTTGTCCTCCGCATCGCAGAAGCTCTAACCGGCCAGGGTTTAGAAGCCAAGTCCAGTCCTTTACTACTGTTGGACGAACCTTTAGTTTCTGTCAACTCTGATGAAGACTTTTAAATTTGTAAACAAGCACTATGAGGTAACCTAAGTGTATGAGTAAGTACTATGAGTAAATCTATATATCGTGTAAGTGTAGATTAATGGGTTTTTTGGTTTGAATCATTCAAATAAAGCGTTGTTTGTAATAAGGGGAAATGGATTTTCAAAATATCTGCGAAGAGTTCAGTAAGTCAGCCCTATTGATAAGACCCTCGCGTAATTTTCGAAGGTGATTTAACCAAAGAATGCCGCCAGGATTTTCAAATTTCTCAAGGAAATACTTGAGTCAGGCAGTTGATCCTCGAGGATTTCAGTAAACATAACCATCCTTTCCAGGTTTCATAGACCCACCGATAATTTTGGATCTAGACCCACCGAATTTCGGTGAACCTAGCCGCTCTTTTCAGTTTATATAGGCTCACGCATTTAACATAAATATTTTCGTGAAAAAAAATTTATCTCCCGCCAGATAAATTTGATCCTTCGCAAGATAAATTTTATCTTCCATCAGATAAATTTTATCTTTGAGTAGATAAACGCGCTGCAGCGTTTTTATCCGATTTCAAGATAGAATTTATTCTTGGGATTTACTGTGTAGCATCACTTCCCAGTGGAATATTAAGCTCAAGATAGTGTGCCATTGACGGATAAGCTTTTTTCGGGCCTTTCCTCCAGAGTGAAATGATGAGTCTCTGAAACTGTGGCTTCGACAGGTAGGCCTTACCCGGGCATCTCTTCTTCAACGAAATAACAAGATTGCAAAACTGTGTCATCGACGTGTGAGACTTCCCCAAGCATCTCTTTGCCAGTGAACTACTATGACCATGGCATAGTTGCACTGACAGCCCAGTCTTCCCCGGGTAAGCCCTAGCAGTGCAAAAACTTTCTCAACTTTTGTGAAGTGTAAATATCTCAGGAGTATAAGCTTGATGCTTTTAATGTAAGAGAAAACGGCTATAGTACAGATTAGATAAGCTAAAAATCACTAGAAGAGTCATTAGTTACATCGTTAATGAAATTCTTCATCAATATCAATACATTAATCAAGTTTTCCTGAAATCATAAAACAGGAGGATTGTGTGGTCTTATCCTTGACCCTTATCCTCATTCCTTTTGGCGAACATAATACTATATCTATAATTTGTATAATATTTTCTGTCATTGCGTAAGACCAGCCGTTTATGTATGTCAAAATTGAGACCTGCAAAGATGATACCCACCTAATTGTGCCCGTTATGTGCAAATACAAAATAAAGTCCACACAGTTTATGTGGGTAATTAATAATTACCATTACGAGATTTCGGTTCATTTCTAAATGATTATCTGATTCTAAAGTCATAATCTAATTACACAAATGAAGAAATCAGTTTGAATAGCATTTTTAACCAAATTTTCTCACTTGAAACTGACTCTTATCAAATTTAAATATTTCACAAGAACTTATTTTTCATCTGTAATCGAAAAGATATCTAATACATTATGCATTATTTAAGCTCATAAAGCGGTAGAATATTCAATAGTAACATTTTTAATACAATTCTTTATTAAAACATTAATTAGTTCTTCCTCTAATTCGAAAATATGAGGATTGTTTGTGCTCTGTTCTTATCCTTGATGGTAATCCTGGATTCTATTGGTGAATATAATAATATAATATGTGTATAATTTTTAGAATTTTTTTAAGCTTTATGCAATTTAGAATCTTTTCTATTCAATCCACACTGAGCAACTTTGCACTAAATGAGAATTTGGAAGATAAATTTTATCGTTTAAGATATTGATTTGCTATATAGACATCAACAATACATAGCCTTTTCTAACATTTATAGTTAAAAGATAGAAAGGAGAATTAGATTGAATTTAAGAATAAAAAAAAATGAATAATCTATTGAAAGATAATAGGGAAGAACTTTGTGTCGAATGTGGTTGTTCAACTAATGTCTCAGTAACCGAACGCACAATTGCAGTAAAATCAGATATCTGTATTCATTTGCGGTTCGAAAAAAAATTTGAGTTAATATTTTGGGAGCGATGAACAACGAAAGTTATGAACATGGAATACTTAACATTTCGACATTTTGCGAGTAAAATTGTCGTTTGTGACGTATTAACCGCTTGTATAAAGTACTGGAAAAAGACTTTTATTTCCAGATCTTGAAAAAGTGAACAATTATCTCGAATCTAATTTTCTCGCTGTTTGATATTTTATTCATGAATGCATGAACGAAACCTAACCTCACTTGTTCATAGTACGTAGTAACGATAGAATTAATAGTCAATTCGTCATTTTTATTTCCTCGCATAATGTCACTCACCACCGCCTTTTTTTGAGTCGCGCCGCGAAGGGAAGGCAGAGGAGAAATGGAGTTTGGCCGAGCATGCCAGGGTCAGCACGTTGTCCATCCTTCAGGTTGCCAGCAATCTTGAGCAGCACTGCCATGATCCTTTCTATAAAAAGTCATCGCGATACCTTGTAAGGGATACTTTTCCCCGTTCTTTGACCCGGTGAACCCCCCCCCCCCCCCCGCTTCTTACCTCGCCGCGTACTGGAACTCTTCAGCACGTAGCTACCACGCACTACGGACCTCGCCGCTTACAAGAACTCTTTCGCACTCAGCCACCACTAACATCCTACCTTTCTCGATATTGAAGCTCTTCGGCGTGCAGCCACCAGCTACTTCTAACTTCGTTGCGTACTGGTACTTATCAGCACGTAGCCACCACCAACACCGTCCCTCGAACGCTCTCTGTTGTCCCTCCGGTATTGGAATAACTCACCGGATTCTTCTTCTCCCTCCCACTCATAGCACTATGACACCTTTTACCCTTGTCATCCAGAAATTGAACTAAATTTACATATGCATCTTTATATCACTAAGAAGATTCTTCAGTTGAGAGAGAACAAAATTTCAAACAAATTGTTGAATTTGTAAGCTAAAACAACAAATTTTGAAAAAAAGTTGAATCTTGAACCAAAAAAATGACCTCAAGTAACCCCAAGTTCCTTAATGACATGCAGAATTAGATAAAAACATCGCAAACTGTTGACAGCTGTACTGAACATTGTAAACGTATTTACAACTCCCGATATACCAACATACGGTTGTGTACTTGAAAAAATGTAATCCTCTATTTTGTGTTCCAGAACTGAGCTCACAATTTGAATGCTTGCCTAATGGAGAACCAATTCCTGGTATAACTCCTAGCAGACCTTCGAATTTTTCTGACATACATTCTCCAGAAGAAACTCGTCCTCATGCCGAGTCTCATCATCCTGCCGAGTCTTCTCTTCGTAAAAGATCTATGTCTCCTCCTGTCCATCATCCTCTTTCTGACATACATAATTTCAGTCTTGAAGACCTTAGA